>SNQN01005680.1:13037-28238 GCA_008642245.1 Bassia scoparia
CTAGCTTGTGCATACCTTGAAATGTGGCATATATCGAGAATCATCAGAAATGTAGGAAGGAATTGTTGTGAATTTAGGATCTCTCTGTCTAAGTATATCTCTAGATAAACCATCCATAGCATCCAAAACCTCCTTAAATACTCTGCTAATAGTTTCACCCGAATGTGGGAATCGCTCTTGTGCATYTCGATTTGAGGCTCTTTTACTATGAATGTAGACAAATAAACCCACCTTCTCTAAAGTTGACATCCTATCCAAGGATGATAACCCATACTTATTATCTAAATCCTTGCATAATTGTCTAAAAGTACTTGGTGTCATTCTAAACATGTTGAAGCAACGTTTTTCATGACCATCTAATAATTCATGTATCCATTTCTCTCCTGTTTGAACTGAAGTCATACATGGTTCTTTGTGTATGTATTTAAAGTAATAAATACAAGTATAACCTAATGTAGATGCCACATAATCCCAAAAGGCATTATTTTGATGCCTTTTTCGCATTCGGTTGCGTAYATCTTGCAACTCCATACCTGCAATTTACTATCCATTACTATCTCAATGAAAATTAGATATCAATTGGCAGCTAGTATACCACAAATAATAGCATAATAGGAAATAATAATCATAGCAATGGTTTATATTACAATCAAAGTCAATTCAATACAAATTAGTACCATTACTCAGGTTGCATACATAACAAAATTGCAAGTAAAAACTTGCATATTCATATAATCATGTCCTACATAATGGCCTCAATTTACTATCCAAAAGGAGGTACAATCAATGTCCACACAAATCCTAGAGCCATTTYCGTTAAGTAGGAAACACCATGCAAAAAAAGACAAGCTAATCTAAAGTAAACTCATTTGTCGCCCATTCTTCTCAAACAAGTACTTTATCCACTCGAGTCTTGTCTTATCATCTGGCATTCCATGAAGTAGTGTTCTCTTTTGAGGATCTTCTATCATGGTGCAAGCAAAAAAGAATTCCGGACTTCCTGGATTAAGGTCGGGCATTGACACCAACTTAGCTAAAGAATCCGCAAGTGTATGAGAAGAGTCACTAAGAGTTCATGCTTCAAGATTCATCAATTCCATTTCCTTAGTGTTTCTCTCATTAACAATATTTACCATTGCATCCAATTTTTCCAGTAAAAGTCCAGCACCTCCCTTTCTACTACCGCCTTCAGTCTTACATGTTTTTGAACTCTCAACAACATCATTTTTAGATCTTCTTTTACTCCCTCTAACTTTATTTTCAACAGAGTGTAATGAAGGGGTTTGGGAAGGAAGTGGACTAGTATCATTCCAAACTTCTTGCCAAACTATGTTAGTATGGCTCTGGTTAAAACCATCATTCTCACTCAATACATCATCATAGTCAATTGGTATGCTACTAACACTATCAGCATTAGGGGGAGAAGAATTGGTATAGATAGGTGAAATGGTAGGAATATAAACTGATTCTTTTGGGCGTTGAACGGGAGTAAACTTAAGACCACCTTGACGCTACCGAACCCAAGAGTTGCCCACTTATTCTCGAAGTTCGGGCTCAATTCCTTCATATTGAAAAGCTCTAAAAATGAATATTTTCCTATAAACAAAAAAATAATAAAATTAGACATTATGTATTTTAGCTAGTGTATTTAATTAATTTTTCATAATGTAAATGATAAAGTGGGTATGTTATGAGCTACCTCAATTTTCTTCTTCCCCCATTCATCATAGCATTATTGTCCTTTTTCATGTCCCAACTACATCCGATTTCCTTCCCTTTAAGTGCTCTTCCAAAGGCTCCATCGATTCTCATCCAATCCATTTGTTTTTAATTTTGTTTGTTCATTGCCAAATTTGTTCTTTTGCAAATTCAACTTCAAAGACTTCCACGGACATTCCTTCTGTGAGGTTGTTGCGCCTCGTTTACCTACTTCTTTTCAGCATATTGAATACACAGTCGCAAAATCATGATGTTTCTTCTAGACCAATAAGCTCGACGCCACACTTTCATCAAACCTTCTACTTCTATCATTATCGCCCTTGTCGTTTGACGTCATATTCTATAATTATTGATATATATATATATATATATATATAATATATTAATATATTATATATATATATAATAAATATATATATAATATATATAATATAGAATAGACATACTACACTAACATGATAGAAGTATTAAGATACATAGATCAATAAAACAATAAGAAAGAGAACCATTAAACTACCTAATTTTTCTATGATTAAAAACTACTCTGTTTCATTAATATGTTTCTTAAGTTCAATCCATCATAAAACAAAAATTAACCTTAAATTAACATAAACAACTTATTAGTCTTTTATAAACATACACATCATATAATTCTAACACAACAAAAAAACCAACTTTAATCAAAGCTATCTAAAATCAGAGTAACAAGTAGCTTAATTCATTCGTGAAAAATATCTAACCAAAAGTTTGACACAACATCAAGCCAAACAAATTTGCAATTAAGGCTCTCTGCGTCATATTGAACATCAAGCCATACAAATTTGATTCCTAATAATGTAAACAATTATTTAAGAGCATCGTGATCTACAAAACAATTATTTAAAGAGCATCATTGTTTACATATTTTGAGATATAGTTTCTTAATTAACAAAAAAATGTGCGAATATTTAAGCTAACAAAAGTGGCGAACCAACATCACCGTATAAGTTAACAAGAAAAAAAATAAACATCATGAAAAAACGGAAAATGCAAATCAATTGGGAAATTTTCAGAAAATAAATCACAAATATATACTCCCTCCGTCTCGTAATTCTCGCAACTCTTGCAATTATTTGTGAGAGATAAAATATTCAAGTGTTCGAGAATTGTGAGACGAGGGATCGTACCTTTTACCAGAATCCCAAAATCTGAAGAATTATAATTAACAAATGCTAAAAAAATTGCAACAATAATTTGTATAGAAAAAAATCTAGCTATCCTTCTTGAAGATGTCAATACTAAGAGATGATTTGGGAGGAGATGAGTTGAGAAATGGCTTTCAGATCTAAGAGATGAGTTAAGAAATTATAATTAACAATTGCTATAAAAAAATTGCAACATAATTTGCTATAGAAAAAAATTCGCTAACTTCTTGAAGATGTCAATACTGAGAGATGATTTAGGGAGGGATGAGTTTGAGAAATGGTTCAGATTAAACATGAGTTAGAAGAAAGATCACTTGAGACTTGAGACTTGAGGAATGGGATGAGAGAGAATAGCAGGAAATAAATCAGAGTGGGATGAATTGGGGGCAATAATGAGTACTAATTTGATAAGCCGAACAATACGCTACTCTAGCAGCGGATTGAAAAAGAGAGTTTTGAGCATCAAAACTCTTATAAATAYTCTMCTCACCAAACAGATCTATTAGAGGATTGAAGTGGTCAAAAACTCTCCATTTCCTCCAAACCTCTCACAACCAAACAGGCCCTAAACTATCCTACTCATTCGGACTTAGTGTCCCATACTCCCATCATATTCCCTCATCTTGATGCCGATCGGCTCTGCTATTTGAGTATAAGACTATAAGAGTAAATAAGAGCAAAAGCCAGTTGAATTGGTTGAGGAAGGAGGAAACACGAGTAGCAAAAATCAAGAAGAAATGCAGAAGAGAGAACAAGGAAAGCAAGGAGGATCTTCAGGGGGAGCAGCAGGCGGCGGAGGAGGGGGAGGAGGAGGAGGTGGTGGTTCATCCGCTCCGCCGCCGAAGCGAGGGCGTCCAATTGGGAGTGGAACGAACAGCGCTGCCGTCGCCGCCGTTGCCGCCGCCGCTGATTCCGCCGCACCTCACACTCTCCTGGGCCCCACTCTTCAGGTCCACAGCGCCTTCGCTGGTAACTCCTTCACTCTTCCTTCTAAAAACAATTCCTTCATTACTATTATTCAAGTTTTGTTTCAATTTTGACTCAACTGGAAACTTGTTGTGCTTGTTTTGTGGTATCAACTATCAAGGATTATATCAAATATCCCTGTGTTTCACAAGGATGTTGGTGATTATAGTCAACAAATTTTAGGTTGTTGATGAAACATTTTAGATTTTAAAGGGGTTGTTATATCCGGGTGATAAAGCTTTAATTGGCCGAGTAAAGATTTTTCGTTAGTTTATAGCCGATTTTAAGGGGTTATATCCCGGTAATACAACTGTAATCGGCCGAGTAAAGGTTTTTGAATCACTGCCACTATATCATCTGAGTCATTGCAACATTGAAACTCAAGCTAATTGGAGAAGAAAACCTAGAAGAATGTTTAGTCCCTCCTCTTCAATCTTCCACKTAGAAATGAGCTCCTGCCAAAGCTATCTTCAAATAAACCAATCCGAGTTCATTATAAGTAAATTATTATGATATAAATCTAAAATCGTAGTTTATAATCTTTTATTAATGCCGATTTGACATGTGGAAAAACATATGTAAAAATATACCAACTATCAAATTGATATTCATTTTACTCGGAAAGAGTATATACTTCCTCTGTTTTTTTTAATGTGTCAGTTTTCATTTTAGGATGTTTGGAATTAGTTGTCCCACTTTGATTTTTTTTTTTTTTTCCTTTCAAGACACGAGGACCACAATAAATTATCATATAATCTCCACTTTTTACGTTTTTGTGGTCCACAACATCTTCTCTCTACCTCTCTCATCTATGGGTCCTACATACTTTATTAAATTACTCATCTACTCACCTAATCACTTACACCAAAATTTTCCTCAAAAGCCACAAAACCCAAAGTGGGACATCTAAAAAAACGTAGGTAGTATTTCAAACTTTAGGGAAGTGGAAAGGTGTTCTTTTATAGTGAAAAACAAAGAGAAAGAAAAAGTACGAAGGTAAAAATGTAATCTAGATTTCTAAAACTCAGCTCAATTATGTTGACATGCCATGTACTCCGTAGTGCGAATTCTTTAGATGTAGTACTCAATAAATCCCCCGTCGGTAAAATTTAAAAAGAGGGTAGAATTGAGTTTTTATTAAAGTAGCAGAAAGCGTTGCTTTCAACTATGTAGGTACACCCCTCTTTATTAAAGGTGTCAAATTTTGTATATACAAAAGTATCAAACTTTAATATGTATTCTTTGAGTTTGCAATCTAAATTTTGGACTCCACTAGTTTTATACAATTTTTTTTTTAAAAAAAGCAAAACCCTCTACCAAGATTTATCCCATTATTAATCTTAATTGAAGCTCTCGACGCTAGTTCAAGCCCTTAGGTTATTCACATAGCTCAACTTGTTTCAGATCCACTTAATGTAGTTTGGTCTCAGCTAGTGCGATGTGTAGCCCTAATCCCGCCCAAKTCCACTATTTCAAGAGAGAGAAAGAGAGACTAAACACATCTAGGCATGTAGATTATTTTGCACCTCTCTTAGTTTTCTATGCTCATGGAGTCATGGACATTATGTATGTAGGTGTCATGTATGTATCTTTTTTCATACCTTGCTCGTATTTATTTGTTAAGCCCTAATGACAAACTAATTTTTCTTGTCTTTGGTATGCCTACTTGAGAAGAAATGATGTATGTGTTGTCATCTAAGTAGTATACGACTATATGGATGCTAACTATGCTAACGTCAAATGACTCGGTGTCCTATWATTGATTTTCTCCAAATGTCCTTACTTAAGGGAGTAAGGACTCTAACCATATTATAGTCAATATCCACTCTATAAAAATTATTACAGAATTATTTCTTAGTTTACTAACTTTAAAATTGAGGAGTCATGGTTATATCCTACTTTTGTCCTTGTTGACTTTTAACCATGAAGGATTTTTCTTTTCCCTTTTCTTGCTCTTGACATTGTGAGTCGTGGCTATATGCTATCCTACTTTCATCCTTCCCGTTTTTTTTTTACCATAAAGGATTCTTCTTCTTCCTTTTACTTGCTCTTGAGATTGAATGTATTTGGTGGATTTTTTAAATCCTCCATTTGGTTTTAAAAAAATTGCTTCTCTCCTGGCTCCTTTAACTAATGCTGAAAGGAAAATTGTTATTATAAGGTTTTGGCACCCCCTAACTTCATTATAGATCCTTAAGGTTGTATACTCATGTGGAGGTACTCTCGAAATCCGGGAGAATAGTAGAATCTATTGCCCATATGTCAATCAATTAAACAAGCAGTTGAAATCAAACACATTGTGAGTTGTGACACAACTTAAAAACAACTCATAGTCTGAAAGTATATGAAGAAGACAAAAATAATAGACAATGAACACAATTAGACAGTGCCAACATTTCCAAATGTTCTATCATAATGTTGGGTAGGTTTTTTTTAGCTAAAAGATTGTGTGCGCAARAAAGCTGTAGCTATATCATTGAATGGATTCACACTGAAACAGAGAAAGAGAGAAATCTAGGGAGAGCTGGAAAGCAGAAGAGACCAACAGGAATTGCTAAGTTAAAGCTCAGAAACATACCTTGGAATGATTATTTACCTTTCTTTAAGACAGAAATGATGATCGAAGTGTCCAGATGCATTCTTCCCATTTAGATCTTGCGAAATACATCATCTTTGTTGAGAAACAGGCATCTTGTAAATTCCTTACAATTGCTAGACAAATTCACACATATGAATGATAACATAAGAGTTGAAAATATAAATAAGCTACAAACTGATATCCAATATGTCGTTCCAATTATACATAAAGCCTATATCAGTTGGGCATATGACACGCACAAACTGGAATACCTCCCCGCACACAGCCCCCTCCCTCTTTCCTCCTGACCGACCCACTTGCACATTGCTGTTATATTAAGATCTGAAATATTTTGGGTTATTTTCTCAGATCAAAACCAGAAAAGGATTGTTTTAGCTTTACAAAGCGGCCTGAAGAGTGATCTAACATGGGCATTGAATACTCTTACTGTACTCTCTTTCAAGGAAAAGGATGAAATTCGCAAAGATGCTACCCCACTTGCCAAAATACCAGGGTTGCTGGATGCTCTTCTTCAAATTGTAGGTTATTTATTGAGGCATTCCATCTTTCTTTCTAGCTTTGCAATTTTGTTTTAAGAGGTGTTCTGAAGCCTTARTTTTCTACTTCGTAGATTGATGATTGGCGTGATATAGCTTTACCGAAGGATCTTGCCAAAAATAGACGAGTGAGGTTGTTGGGTGCAAATGCTCTTGTAACAGGTTTTGGAAATGAATATGAGGCTTTGGCTTCTAGTGACAACTACTCACAATCTATGTATGTACTTTGTAATCTAATTCAATCTTCTCATCTTATATTTGATGCCTTTTGGATTTGAATGTTAGAACTTATTTGACCTTTATCTCATTGTGGAAAACATTTGTTCAGTGGTGCATCTGGTACATCTGTTGTGGATCCATCATCTCAAAAAATTGCAACAAGAAATCGACCAACTAGTTGGTGGTTTGAGGAAGATGGTTTATTCAATTTAGATGATGAWGGGCGTGCAGAAAAGCAGCTGTGTGCTGTTGCTGCATCAAATATTCTCCGAAACTTCTCRTTCATGCCTGAAAATGAAGTCATCATGGCCCAACATCGTCATTGTTTAGAAACTGTATTCCAATGTATAGAAGATCAAAACACAGGTTATATAGTCATTAAATATTCTAATCAATTTGCTGTTTTTGTCATGCCCCTTATCTTCTTGAAGGGTGGGGTTTTTTTCTTGTTTACTCTCCATATAGTGTCTTGTTTGATTTTATTGTATGATTGATGTTGATTACCATTTTATTTAAATGTTTTTTTTTTAATTTTTTATTTTTATTTTTATAGAGGATGAAGAGCTTGTGACAAATGCCCTTGAGACTATAGTGAATGTGGGCCCTTTGCTTGATCTAAGAATATTTAGCTCACCAAAACCTTCATATATTAATATAACGTGAGCATCTATTTTGTTTGTATAGTAAGTTCTGATTTTTTAAGATTTGAGCTTGGTGTAATTTTTTAGCTTGCTGCTTGCCCCAGGGAGAAGCGTGCAGTTCAAGCTATCATGGGCATGCTTGATTCTCAGGTCAAAGCATGGCACTGTGCTGCTGCAGAGCTGCTTGGTCGTTTGTTTATAAATCCCGACAATGAAACATTTCTTCTTCCATTTACCACTCAGGTTGAGGATAAATCTTGCTTGGCCTCTACTTTTAATCCTCAAGTTTGTTAAATAATTTCTTGAGTATTCTATTTTTCCTTTATTGCAGATTTACAAGAGATTTGTTGATCTGCTGAGCTTGCCAACAGTTGATGCACAGGCAGCTGCTATTGGGGCACTGTATAATCTTGCAGAAGTTAATATGGACTGCAGATTAAAGTTGGCAAGTGAACGATGGTAAGATTGCTTTTACTCTTAAGGATATATTTTCTTTGTTTCAAAATATTTGTTATGTTTGGAATATTGAGTGCAAGCAGAGAAACTTGGACTATGTAAAATCTTCCAGATATATACGAAAAAGTCCAAATAACATATTGATATGTGATCTTGTTAGATTCATCTACATGTGTAAATTTTAAATATCAAATTTTGTAATTTTTATAAAATGCAGTGGATGACATTAAGGTTAAGACAAGTGCATTGTGCACTATGCAAAAGACTTTTTGAAATGAATAGAGTAGAATTTAAGATCTTGGGCTTAGATTTGATGGTCTATTTGGTATCATTGTGATATTCTGTTTTTCTGTTCTTAAAAGTCATGTGAATGTATTATACTTCCTCCGTTTTTTTACTTATAATACTTTGACTAAAAAGCTCTCGCAGGTTTGTCAAAGTGTTATGAGTAAAAAATAAAATAAAATACGTTGGAAGTATTAAAGATGAAAAATTACTTTAACAGTTTAACCTATTAGAATCATGATCATTTTGAAAAGTGACAATACAATAGTCCAAACCACCTTTTCTGATTTCCTATTTTTGTTTTTTAGTTTTTTTAGTTTTTTTTCTCCAGAAACAACTGGAAATTGAAAACAAAAAACAATGTCTGTTTGGATAACAAATGAGGAAATTTCCATATTAATTTTCAGGGCTGTAGATCGGTTGTTAAAAGTTGTCAAGGCACCACATCCTGTTCCAGAGATTTGTCGGAAGGCAGCTACAATTTTGGAGAGCCTAGTGTCTGAGCCACAAAACAGAGTTCCCCTCCTTGCTTAYGAGAACGCGTTTGCAGAGATACTATTTTCAGAAAGTAAGCAAGCTGATACATTTGCTAGAATATTGTATGAATTGACATCCCGGCCAAGCAACAAACAAGGAATGGCACGCGGGGTATGGGGCATGTAGTTGTAATCTGGCTTTGGCTTAATGTGAATACTTGCATAAACTTTCAGTTTTAATCACCACCATTAAGCATTACCTCTTTGGTTTGGTGTTAGTCAATCATGTTACTGTATTAATCTGCTGATGAGTAGGATCTAACTATGTAACCAGGATGGCATCGATTTGTTCAGCTTAAATTTCCTTATCTACCAAAGCGAAGTGAATTTGAGAGGCAGCARTAGATAGTTTGCATAGTTTGAGAGTCTGTCTTGCCAGAATCTTTACAATCATTTWTATATTTTTTGCTCTTTTTTATTTTWWTTTTYCSRAWTTTTTTYMRKTTTTTTTTTTGAATTTTTTTAAAAAGGCTAYTAATGAGTTTTGGCGCTGGTTTGCAATGATGCAATGCAAAAGAAGTAAAGCCTAGTGATTCTAATGTTAACAACTATTTTAACACTACGACGCCTAAGGAATGATCACTTGGTATATGAGACTTTACATGACTTGCTTGTTGTTTAGTGTATGCAAAGCTATAGTCCTTAGTTAGCTCATAACACATAGTCATATTGTCACACTAGCATGATTCCTATATGCAAAAGGAAAATAAAGAGTCCAACCACCTAGAGTCAGTTGCTATGTTTTTTAAAATTGTTAGTTGTTATGTCCAAGAGGGTTTCCTTGACTAGGCTAGAAGGGTCCTTAACACATTCGCCCTGCCGTAATGATCAAATGAGGTCTAAACCATTACAACTTCGTAGTACACTAGGTTGCGCGTCAAGGTAGGGATAGAAATCAAACTTAAAGAGTTGGTTACATAAGTAGTGCACTGACTCTAATCTTAAGTGAGGTCTTCTGGCCTTGTCTCAAGTGTAGAAGTAAAACACACATATACGAGATGTGTTGTTAAAACGTGTAATCACGAATAAGCATCGTAATACAAGATGCCTAAGCACATGTTGTCCTTAAGACTATGAAAACGTGAGCAATTTCAAGTACCATTTACACATCACTAAAGATAAAAGGTGTAGTGAAGTCGTCGAAAATCGTACAGGTCGCTGCAAAGATGGAACTTTTTAACCYTGTTAGGTCCAACGAGGATTGATGCCCCAAGGTAGACCACGTGTGTACAGTTTCGGTGAGACCTTGKTTGCTAGAATTGAATTCTTGCTTAGAATTGTGTAAATTATACTAGAAAACACTAGTAGAGGAAGTTGCCACCGCACTCCTTTTCATAAGCCGAGGAATCCATTTTAAGCCTCGCTTAGTCACAATGCAAGGCGAAAAACTCCATAGTCTAGTCTTTCACCAAAGGTCATAGGTTAAGGGACAAGGGTAAGGATGAAGTAGTGCACAATTGATAAGTGCCAAAAATGGTCACACTTAGGCATTTTTCTTCCCTCTTTTGGCCAACTTGTGTATTTTCGATATCATTTTACTAGCCTTTTGGTTAGTTTTCTACTTTGTATACTTTTATAGAGTTTTGTTGGTTTTTAGTAGTTTTTATAGGGTTTTCGCTTGTTTTCTCTTCTTTTGTATTCTTTACACTCAATTGCAAGTGTTGTGAGTGTTTACAAGTTGCCTAAGTGTGTGYGCGCTAGTGTTGTGCCTTGTTACTTGTTGGTGTGGTTGTACTTGCGAAAGTTGAGCCTTTAAGTGTTTGAACTTTTACTCTAACAGCTTCTTCGAGCCATATATTTCTGCACACTTTGAATTTGCAGGTGAAATGTTTTGCGTTGGAAAGTACACTCCGAGAGCTTTCCAACGGTATATTACAAGCTGCAATTCGATCACCGAGCGCGATGTTATGGACGTTCAAAGTTGAGGCAGTTGAGTAGGGCAATGCTTCCAAGTCAGTATTAAAAACGAGCGAATGCGCATCGAGGGGTCTGGCCCGCGCCTCTCCCGACGGCCCGCKCTTGTAGAGAGCCCCTCATTTCTAGAACCATTTTCGAGCGTGCGCGCATCAAGGTGTGTGGCCCGAGCCTCCCATGYRGCCCGCGCATGGCCCRCCCGCGCCTGCATGTTTTTCCAGAGGCATTTTCGAGCGTGCGTGCATCTCCAGGTGGCYTRCGCCTCTCCAGCTGGCTCGCGCCTCGGCCCGGCCATGGGCCCGCGCCTGCGTGTYACTCYAGATTCGTTGACTTTCTGACRTTTTGATTGGCGCTGACTTGACCTTTGAGGAGTATTTGGCACATGTGGAAATTAGTAATGACAATAATCTTGTAATCATTGTAAGCTTTGTAATTGAGTTTGTATATATAGTTTTAGGAGAAACAAGTGGGAAACAATTAGATGAGAAGCAATTAGAGAAGTAGATTTAGAACAATTAGAATAGCAATTAGCAATTACAATTTTCAGATTTCTAGTTTTAGTTTTCTCTYAATATTTCATTTCATCTTCTTCCTTGTTCTTAGTTTTAGGTGAGAGAAAGTTGTTGGTTCTTGACATTGTTTTGGCCCTAGTTTCTTCAATTCTCAACCAATTCTTGCAAGTCTTATATGAAGCATTCTAAAGCACTTTCATGGAGGGGGAAGTAATGCTTTACATTATGATTTTAATTAAGCTCTTTGGTAGGCTCATATCTATGAGTCTTATGAAAGACCATTTTATTCTATCATTTGTTTTCTCCAAATCAATTTTGATCGCCATGTGAGCTTTTTTGCCTTGTTTTTGTCTCATAGAATGTAGAACTTCCTGAAAAATGAGTATGTTGTCAAAAATTTGGCGAACTGGAACATAACTRCCTTCTGTGGGAGAGATGAGTCGAGAAACCACRATTTTGAGCCTTTAAACAACAATTTTAGTGATGATTTTGTAAACAACAAGGCTATTGGCCGAAACCCTTTTGCTATTTCAAGAGCCTTAGGTATTAGCACCAAAAAAAGTGTCATTTAGATTTGGAGGGAGCTCTTTACCTTGCAAAACATCAAGCACCAATTTGCATACACTAGGGATACAATATGCCAATCTTTTTTAAATAATAACGCCTAAAATTCGTCTGGACCAAGCGCTTTTAATAAGCCCATGTACTTAAGCATTCTAAACATCATGCTAAGTGTATGAACGATTCAATGTTTTCCAATCATATTCAGCAAAGATTGGAAAAAAGTTTTCGAGGGATTGCTTGAGAGTTGCCAGGGAGATCATCAGAGAATAGAGTGTGAAAATAATTAACAATGTGATTTTTGACATCACTGGTATCATGCAGCCACTCACCTTGATTGTCTCAGATAGCAGTCACTTTTTTTTCCATCTTTGTACAATTTTTGAAACATGGAAATAATTCGTATTTTGATCTCCATCTCGTATCCACACAACTTTCGATTTTTGATACCGTAGAATTTCTTCTTGGTAAAAAACCTCATCCAATTCTTTTCGCAGCTTGCTTTCCAATTTTATGAGACCTCTATCATGAGTAAGGTCAAGTTTCTTTTGTATGCCTTCAATTYGAGCAAGTAATTCTCTTCTTTTCCTGAGAATGTTGTGCAAAACCTCTTTATTCCATTTTTGCAGCTTTGTGAAGAATTGATGTAGATATSGATGAACAATTGAACAATTTAGGAATGGGACATAGGCTCATCATTTGACCAATTATGATGGATGAACTCTTGAAACTTTTCGTGAGTTAGACATGATACTTTGAATAAAAAAGGTTTAATGATTACATCGAGAGGAGCAAACCAATTAGGAGTGATGAAGAAAGGTGTATGGGAAAGTCCAAAAATTCATGCTCAATTAACTCCATGCTCTCAATCAAGTGATTGAATTGTCGAGCTCGTCTTTTCACCACATCATATAGCAATTGGATCTCTCCCATTGATACCTAGTATCATTAAAATCTCCACTGAGAAGCCAAAGTTTATTATGTGTTTGCACAAAATGATTTAGATACTCCTAAATTTCATGTCTTTTAATTTGATCTGGGCTTGCATAAACTACAGTGAAGTACCATGGTATTTCACCTTGTGTAATTATCTCCATGGTAATGTGTTGACCACTTTGTTTGATGATTGCGGCAGTAACAATTTCCAATCTCCAATACACCCATATTACTCCAAAAAAGCCTTATGCATCAACCATCATGTGCCCACCAAAATCGAATTATGACGCAACGAACGTAGCTTGTTCACCTCCCATATGAGTCTTCACAACAGCCACTACAAGGGGGCTAATAAATCCTTAAATTTTCTTTCAAAGTGGATATAAACGGAGAGCTACTAGCACCATGCACGTTCCAAACTAGGAAAGAAATTAGAGTAGAATTGGAATTTAAGTTTGGTACTTGATCAAACATATTTATTGGAATTGAGGAAAGAGTACCAAWATAAGCTTCAGTAATTCTTTGCATGACATGTCTCAYTGTAGGCATGTGCCCTTATTGGGCCTTGTCCTACGTTGATTTGGTTCGTGGGCTTGAGCCACGGATCCCGCACGTGAGTGCGTTGGGATAGTGTTGTCGAGTGGGGAATCGCCACCGTGCCTATACAGGTTAATCACGGACGCCCAAAACATTAGTCCCAATTTAATGGCCCCATTGTCTGATCCATTAACCAAGTCGTGGGTTCGGGGACATGATAGGGAAAGAATCATTGACCCAATCCGCCCGCATGTAGCGACTTCTACTCGGTCTCATTGTAATTTCATTCGATCAAATTCATTGAATACACAACAACTTAGTAATTTTATCCTTAGGAAGAGCTTTAACTTAGAAATCTATTAAAGATGAGTTTCTATTATGCAAAAACCACTACCTAGCCTAATTATTGTGATCACTTCAAATTAATCAAATKAATGAGGTGCTTAAATTCAATTTGTCCATGATTAATTTAAATTTAATGTGATTCAACAATTTCAGGTCTCGTTTAAGTAATAAAAAAGTGATTTCATGCATAAACAATATCAAAATATATATAGGATGATGGTTATGATACAATAATAGTAAACTCAAATATTAAAATCAAAGTTACCTTACTTAGCTATCAATCACAAGAGAAAACAAAGGTTAGTTTATCAAAAACTTTACTTCGATATGAATTGCTTATCACAACAAAAAAGATTGTYAGCATTGACAATTACGATTAAAGCAATTGCGTTAGAGCGAAAACGATTGAAAACTAATGAATTTAAATGATTGAAATTCAAAAGGCGAAATTATAATTCATATGATTGAAATCCAAAAAAGAAATTATAATGTTAATAAAAAACAATAATAAAAAGTAAAGAGAGAATGGAGTTGGATAGCGTCAGAATTTGTACCTCGATTTGCAAAGACACGACTCCGAAAGTAACAGTACAACGGATTTGAGAACCTTAGATTTTGATGAGTGATTTATGACAGAGAAATTTGAGACTTTCGAATTGCCTTAAGCACAAGAGAATTCGTTGATTCAAGTTGATTTTCTTTGATGTTCGATTAAGCACCGAGAGCATGTATTTATAGGCGTATGGGAAAAGATAAATAAAAAAAGATATATGGAATATGGATACAACCGTATATAACTTTTTACATAGAGCTCCGTTTGAGGCATGCCATATATCGTTGGAAAGCTCTCAATCTCTAGTTTCCAACGCAGTATGTCCCTTATCAAAATTTCTTGTAAAACAAAAGTTATCAGAAAAACAGTGACGAGTATCAGCCCAACCGTATATACGGTCTAAAGAACTGTATATACGCTAGTGACATCCGTATATACGTCCAGGGGACTGTAAATACGGTAGATCCGTCCATATATACGTTATTGACCTCCGTTTATATGGATGGGCTGACGTGGCTTCTGACGGATGGCCACGTCAGCGATCCGTGCTGTATTATTTGTTCCATYTATCTTTTCGTTTGGGAATTAATATCCTTGTTTTTGCATCTAATCTACTATTCAATTAACCTTTATCCACTTATGGATAAACATGATTAATCTTCTAGAATATTCTAGATAATTCCCGAATTTTTTGTATTTATC
>SNQN01005682.1:0-18707 GCA_008642245.1 Bassia scoparia
TCAAACAAGAAATTAATTGGATCATTACCTTGCACCCTTGTCTGATCATTCCTTGTGATCCCCCAATGATACTGTTTTCTCCTGCATCTTTCATTTCTTTGATTCCATCTTGCAACACCTCTGCAGAGTAGAAGATGTGGCACTCAAAACTCCTCATAGTGCCTTTGATCTGCTCCTCCCATTGCTCTCCTAGAACAGTGCCAGCACTCAAGTTAAACAAACAAAACTCAAATGATCTGTAAATAGATTTTTGACAATTATTCAAACGTTGGAAATGCAGTGTAAAATGGGTATGAAATTTGTAATTTTGAGTAAACATAAGAATCGAAAAGATGGAAAATTGTTGGCTCTGAACCAATTAAACAGGATGTATCTCTGAGGTATTTTGCCATAGAACGACAGAATTACAGAAGTTAAGGAAGAAGAGGAGAACAAAATAGAGAAAGAAGATAAGAACTGTTTTTATTAATCTTTTAAAGAATATCATTCAATGGCAGCCCTTGTTTATATAGGCTGAGTACAAAGATCCAACAAATATTCTCTCAATGACAGCTAGCTTTTTACACACTAATACAATCAGCGTTAAACTCAAACTTTAAAACGTAATTTATCAGTTATTACTGTATACAATATCACCAAAATGAAACAGTACCAAATACAAGCAGTCTAAATCTTAGCCAGCTACACGTACATAAGATGCCAGCTTATTCCTGGAAACTTGTTGATCCTCATCCTTTCCCCTGCTTCATGATCCATCCTTAGCTTATTGTGACACCTCCTGTTAAACACAATTCATAGTATGTTTCTTATTTATCCGATTACTGTTTGTCTTTTGTGAAATTCTAAATCTTCTTTTGGCATCTGTCATTTTAAATTCTGAAATATTCTTTGATTTTCTAGATTATTGAGGTTTAATTATCTTTATTAACTTGTTAATCTGTAATCCACCCTTTTTAGAAATGATTAACTTTTTATTTTTCATAATATTTCATGTTACTGTCAAATAACCATATATTATGCTAAGTTGTGATTTGATTGCTTTGTGTATTTGTCTGCAATATAGCTTGATTTTGTTTCTAATGATAGTTGACATTTTTGAACATAAAAATGAGTTTGTTATTTCTTATTGTGAGGGATTTCTGAGGGGGGGGGGGGCGCTAAGTCTTTATTTTCCCGTTTTAAGTGTTATATCGCAATCATTAAATTGTTTTCAAATTGAAGATGCACCATTCATGACATTGGTGCTGTTGTCATTTTTATATATTTTATTACGAGATATGTAGTTGTGTTGATGAAATTATAGATGGAAATATTTCCTACCTTACTGTGTTGTAGAGGATTTAGTTGACATTGTGATATGAGGAACTATCTAGTCAAATGCATGATGCTTTCATTATAATTCGGATAGTATAACATATATAATGATTAAGTACTTCAGTTTTTTTTCTGTTGTTTTGTATATTGTTGGTGGTAGTGGTTGCTTGTTGTTTTTGTTTTTTTAAAATCTCTTAAGCTTTGATCTTTTCTTATCTTCCTAATTCTAACTATTCAAAAGTTATTATGTCAAAAGTACTGCTTGATGATTTTTGGTTCTTTGATTGACTTAAAGGAGTTAGGACAATATGGAGTTATGCAGTAAAAACTAATGAAAGTCAAGTATTTTTTCTTCACTTACCAATGGAATTATCAGTATTGTATTGTTAGGGACATGTGACTGACAGGGGAAAATTGATTACTTGATCCTGAGGGATCTTTGTGGGTTACAGGTGAAGACTGCCCCAGTTATTGAAGTATATTGTGCCATAAAGTTCAAACAATGATGCACGAGTTTGGACTGTGTGAAAGTTGTTTGGCGACTGAACACGCTTAAACTTCATGACTGGTTTCTTTTATACTTGCACACAGAATGATAGTAATCCCTTATGAAAAAAAGTTGGCCAGCAGAAGGTATTTGTAAGGTGATTATACTAAGGGAAGATATGTTGAAGGAGACTCCTTAGCAGTGGTTTTCTTAATTATGTTAAACGCCAATAAGTTGTTACAACTATATTTCAGGTAGGAACCAAACCTGAAATCCAGCACTCTTCAATCTCACATTTAGTGAACACAAACACCATATTTACTTTTTTAAACCTTAAAAGTACTTTTCTGATCTTTTCATCTTAAGTGAACTTTTTTTCTTAATAAAAGATACCTTTAGGGAAACGGAACCAGCAGTGCATATGATGCACTGCATGTGGTTTTTTTTGTTCTCCTATGAAATTACGGAATCGAACAGCGGTCAGCAAAGTAATTTTTGGCGCTAAAGGGGTTTGCTTCAATTCCTTGTGAGAATTGGACATTTACCGACGGGAAGGTGGAATCTTTCGTGTAATTACCGGACCATCCGAATATTTGGTCCGGATATTTCAGTGTCCTCCAATTCCTTTCCCTTCAAAAATGGATCGTATGCGGTCGGTGAAACTCACCGAGAAATTTCGGGTCGGTATATTTTTTTTTACGACGATCCTAAACGAGCCGACCTCACCGATCGAAATTCGATCGCGTAAACACTGTACCGATTAAAAACCGTCGAGTGATTTCGGCTTACCGACCAATTTTCTTGGGGAGGATTGAGTCCCAATTGCTACGTGACTAGCAAATCCCCCCCTAAATACAAATGTCCAGCCAATCACACGAAAATCAAGTCGATCCAAAAGGTTTGATGTCAGGACAAAACCAACATAACCTTCTTGAAAGGAATATATAAAAAATTCCCAGTGCTCGAGGCACTTGCGACAGCTTGACCACCCAAACATGATGAGAGATTAAAGAAGAGTAAAGCTAAAAGCTATGAGAAGTGGATTAGAGCAATCTCACCCACACCCACCAAACAAGGGGTTGCTAACCAAACCACAACCAATCTCTTGCAAGTACATGGAATACACAAACAAACTCCAAAAAGACGATTAGCGATGGACGGGTTCTAATAGGCTCGAAATAGCAATCGCTAGCATACATCAAGGAACCGTGTCCAAAGTCAACCAACCGTGGCATTTCCCGAGTCAACGCAAAACTACCACGTCACTAAGAAAATGTTTATTGATGTGTCCCACTCATATGTGTCTTGAGCATAGCCCATAAACATTTGAAATATCTAGACCAGTGTTCCTCGGCACGTACATTTTGATAGAGATTTTTAAGTATCCTATTGTCAAAAAAAACCTCCCGTATGTAGATATAGTTGGGATTGATCTACACGAAGAACAAAGTAGATATAGTTCATAGTTAATTGAGGCGATGTGGTTTATCAAGTCATAATTAACAAAACTACGCAACACGATTAATCAATAACTAGGATTCTAGGGCATGTATCCGGAAACTAACTAGTTGAATGCCTGCACCAAAAGCATGAAACTCGGGAAAAGGGGATAGATCTCCTTCTTTTCTCTCACCTCCCTGGCGATAGGCCCCATTAGAGATTGAGTTAGCAAAAATGTTTGATCGCTAAGGCCTCACCAAGTCACCCTCTAAACACCCATCATTCAAACAAGAGCAAAAAAAACGACAATCCTAACTACTCTAATCCGTCTCTCAATATATCATGATTATAGCCTTATAGTTGTGGAAAAGAAGACATCAAACACTCATAGACAAAGCAAAGATATAATGTCTAACACAAGGAACTTGATCAATGTTAACAAGTGCCACAACACTCAAAACCACCTTCCCTTTATTTCATTTAATTTGGCAAGAACCAAAACCCCAATTATTTAGAACTTCCATTACACAAGCCCTAGAAAGAGGACTACTCACAATTTCATAGAGTGAAAGCTATAAAAACATTAGGAAAATAAAAACTAAGGACTAACATGATAAATACTCAAAATGAATAACAATAACGAGGAAATAAGAGCTATATACTATAAACACGAATAACAAGTAACAAAACAAGTTAAAACACAAGAAATATAGAGAAAGGGAGAAAAGATACCAAATTCTTATTAAATGCAGCAAATGATTGATAAACCAAAGTGTTTGTCAAACAAACTACTAGAAAAGCGTGACCTTAACGGCGACCGAATTTATGACCGATTTCAAGAGACGCTTGGCGTTAATTAGCACCTGTTACCGACGAAAAACGGTCGGAAACATTTACGCGACCGATGAATCGGTCAGCTATATGACCGATTTCAAAATAGGCGCTCATAAACGCCCGATCCATCGGTCGCAAACCCCTCATTTTGGGGCGTGACCCTTAATGTTCCTTTGCTTTATTATAAGTTAAGCGACCGAGGAATCATGTCGCTAATGCGCCGATTTTCAACATTGGTCGCTAAAATAGCGAACGATAATTCGGGTCGCTAAATTATATTTTTTTTTTAAAAAAAAGAGGTCATTAATATGTTCGAAACCCTGCAATTCAACCTCACGTACTATTATGCTCACGACCCGCAATTCAACCTCAAACCTCACGAAACCCGCAAAACCCCAAAACCTCAAACCCCATTCTTCACCGGCTGAACCCAACTCTCACCGGCGACGCCACCTCTCCACCAGCGAACTCACCTCTTCTCCTCTCACCGGCGAAGAAAAGCACAGGCGGACGAGGAGCCCACCGCCGTCTTTTATTTTTCCTCCTTCCCCTTCTTCCTCTTTCTCCCTCGCCCGATCCTCTCTCTACCACCGCAAGGCCACCACTGCTCTGAGCGCTCGATCAACCGGTAAGTCAATTGGTTTTCAAATTTCTACTTCATTTCATCTTTTACTGCCTGTCTGCTGCTCAATTGCCTCCATTTTCTCTGTACGGTTGAATTTAAATTTTTTTGGGTTTTGGTCTGCTGCTTAAATTTGGTGGTCTGCTTGCTCGATAACATTGCTTGTATTCTGCTAATCTGTGTTTGGTTTTGGACTTTTAAGGATCTTCTTCTCTCTTCTCTTCTTCCCCTATTTTGTTAATTTGTTCCAACAAAATTTGTTGTTTGTTGTTGGATTATGTTATTTGTGTGTAATTTGTTTGATTATTTTTGTTTGGATTAATTTAATTTGTTTTTATTATTTATTTGTTTGTTGGATATGTTATATGATTGTTTCTTGGATTTATATATGTTGTTTGATTTTATTTGTTTGTTTTTGATTTTATTTGTTTATTTTGCTTACTGTTTTTTAATTAGAAAAAATCTACACATAGCTCAAAAACAATTAGAAACGTGAAACAAATCACTAGTCAAAGTAGAGATTAGTTCTTTGCAACTACATGCATCAGACCAGTATATACTAAGAAAACGGCAGCAATAAAGCATACACAGCAGCAATATTTAACTTAATATAATTAATACCGCTAAAAAAACTAAGTTGTCAGAACCTTCAAGATTACAGTTAGAATAAGCTTACCTAAGAGGTTCAAGATGCCTCTCAATAGCAACAGAGCAAATGCATCACGAGCATCAGAAGCTTTTCTCTGAAAAAAAGTTGTTCACCTTTAGAATTTGCATTTAAGAAATTTAATAACAATAAAAGTATCTTACTTCAACCTAGATTATGGTCATGAAGGTTATTAAGATGGGTCAAAATAGTTTCATACGTTTGTAACAACAGCTAAAGGTTCAAATGCCCCGAGTGCCAACTAAAGCCTCTTATAGAAATGTCTACAACACTTCAGAAATAGTTCATCTTTATTTTTCTTTTAAAAAAACAGACAATACTACAACTACCTTGTTTCAAGATATAATAAAAAGTTACAATTAATGGAACTCATATTGATAAGATATGCCAACTTTAGCTGAAATATAGCTAGTGAGAATGACTGAGAAGCTACTTAAATTCAATAGAGGTTGAGATGATACTTTGTGTGCCTTATCTTTAGAAAAAAAAAACCCAAAAAATGCATTTCTAAATAAGTTTGCATGCAAAAATGTAGCATTCTACAACAAGATGACATCACTTAGCATCTCCCAAATCAGCATTATACAAACTGAAGTCTTCCTGGTTCAGGGAAACATTTTAGTGCAAAATACTTAACAGCAGCCAGTCAGCGAGATAGCTTTGATGCCTATTCAAAGTAAATAACATATTACTACTTTGAAAACCTCAAAAAATAACATAAACAGAGAGAAAGAAATGATTGGAGCAAGGATTACCCAATGTGACACGATATGAATTCTTTCAAACCTTAGTGCTGCATGAAACCAATTAGCCGCACCCCCATGTTCCAGACATGAGTAACACCCATTTCACGGGCGTTATTATAATGAAACAGTACTCAAAGAGTTTATTACAACGCATAATCTAAATAGATGTGAAGTGTGAAATTACCGTGATTGTCAGGGCGTACCTTTCCATTCAAATAACCTTGCAGTACGTAGTTAACCACTCCAAATAATCTAGCTCTTGCCGAGCATGTAAAACAAACCCTTTACACTTGCAAATGTATCTGACACTATCAAATCAAGGTTTTAAAGTATCCTTTAACAAAACGAATAAGTGTTTTATAAATTAATCTTACTTTGTTCAAATATTTGGTAATAATATATACATAATGATTGCAATTCGATTTCAGTTTAAAATAGTGATAAATCAATCAATTAAAACAATCAAATCATCAGTCTCAGGATGAGCCGACTACATGAATTTAAAAGTGTATCATTCCATCTCAACATCCACATGGATTTCTCTCGTCGATTCATTCCCAACTATCGTCCCTATAGAATACTTCATTCTCTCATTCATCTCAAAAGTTGTTTTTTAAAAAGAAAATTATAAAAAAAGAGTTTCATATGAGTGGACTCGTGCAAGCTTTTAATTCATGCATAACTGCATTAGTCATATGACATTCATTAGAAGACAGTGAATAGTTTTGGATATATGACTAATATTAACCGTACGAATATGTTACTATTTTATGCAGGAACATGGCACCAAAACCTCGACGTGGGCCGAAAGGCAAGAAGCAGTCCGATCAGCAGTCCGACCATAACCATCATTCCCCAGCCCATTCATCAGCTCCGGCCCAGACTCAGCCGTAGCCTTTGTCGACGCTGCCTCCGACGATGCGTCCTACYGGCTCAATGGAGACCCTGCGTCTTGGAGAGCTTAGTCGTCGTGCCKATTTGCATARGAGACGGCCGGTGGTTTCTCCTTCGTTTTCTTCTCCTCGTCCGGTGGAGAACGCTACTGCTCGTCACCTCGATTTTGGGGCGGCATCTTTGMAGCCTCCTTTCCAGGCTTCATCTTTTCGGCCTCCACCGTTTGTGCCTCATTCTACGGTGCCTTCATCTACGGTGCCTCAGTATACGGTGCCTCAATCTCGTCCCATCCGGCCTCCAACTTCTCTTCCTCAGCCTACTCATGTGCCTTAGTCTATGGGTCAGGTTCGTCCCATCCGTGCTCCGACTTCTCAGTCCCAGGCTACATGTGTGTCTCAATCTACTCCGGCTCAGTATACTCCGTCCCAGACTATTCAAACAACTCCGACTGAGCCTACCCTTGATGCAGATTCTCGTGCGGGCGAGGCTTCTACGTCTACCACCCCACGTGTTCGAGAATTGGACCCAAGTAGCCTATGGTGAGTTTTAAAGTTATTTAATTTTTTAATGTTTTAACTATTTGAATTAAGTTGTGCTCATATCTAATTTTTTTTACTTAATGTTTTAACTATTTAATTTTATGTATTCTGTGCAAGGTTTCACAACCAAGATGTTGTGAGATCCATATCGTCTGTAATGAAGACCTATTTTCGACATCCTTGGAGAAACTACACTGAGGTCGATAGGGACACGAAGGAGCATTGGTGGAGCATATGGAAGGCGAAGATGACAAACTTTTTACTTTTTAAAAAAAAACAGTTTTTTTTAAAAAAAAAAATTTACTATATATGTTAACATATTTCATTTTCTTATTTCTATTGCAGAGAATGTAAACATGGAGGCCGGAGTTGGAGGGCACGGTAAAGAAGACGTATGAAGAAAACGCTGCTCTGCGTCTGAAAGACACATTCTACAGCCTAGTTAGGAAGACTGAGGCCCCCATATAGCTTGGAGATGACTTTCTCCAAAAAATGAAGGACGGGCTGAAAGACCCAAAGTCCAAGAAAAAGTCGGCCCAGRCTAAGGCAAACAGGAGATGCGGCAACGCTACTGACCCCGCCCCTCCATCTCACTGCCAGGGATCCGTCTCAACTATTCATSATCGAGCTTTAAAATCTTGTAATAGGTTGAATATGTAGAAGTTASGCGCGAAAAAACCCAAAAAACGCCAAAATGACCCTTTCACGCCCCAAATTAGTTTGACATGTCTTAACTTGTCTAATGCAAGACCAGAAAGTAGGAGTGGTAAACATGACATGAATCGAGGCTTTAAAAGTGTAATAGGTTGAATATGTAGAAGTTAGCTTGAAAACCCAAAAAACGACCAAAATGAACCCGTTTCACGCCTCAAACGGACTTGCCGTGTCTTAACGTGTCCAATCAAACTAGAAGCTTAAGTGATAAAATTTGACATGATGAGCTTAAAAGCTTGTATAGGTTGATATATGTAGAAGTTATGCTTGAAAACCCCAAAAACAGCCAAGAATGACCTTCACGGCCCAAATTGGACTTGTCCGTGTTTTAACTATCCAATCACACCTAGAAATCTTGAACGTGGATAAAATTGACATGAATGAGCTTTAGAAGCTTGTAATAGGTTGAATATGTAGAAGTTGGCAAGAAAACCAAAAACGTTAAAATGACCTTTCAACGCCGAAATTGGACGTTGTCATGTTTTTACACGTATCCAATCAACAACTAGAAAGCTTGATGGGATAAATTTGACATGAAATGAGCTTTAAAGCTGTAATAGGTTTGAATATGTAGAAGTTCGGCTTGAAAACCCAAAAACGCCAAATACCCTTTCACGCCCCAGAATTGGAGCTTTTCGTGTTTTAACGTTCAATAACACCTAAAGCTTAAGTGGATAAATTAAGATGGATCGAGTTTTATAAACTTTGTAATAGGTTGTAATATGTAAGAAGTGAAGGCCTGGAAACCACAAAAATGCCAAATGACCCTTTCAAGCCACAATTGGATTTGACGTGTTTCAACGTGTTAATAAGACTAGAAAGTAGGAGGGGTAAAATTTGACATGATCGAGTCTTTAAAAGCTTGTAATTAGGTTGAATAGTAGAAAGTTTAGGCTTGAAAACCAAAAAACGCCAAAATGACCCTTTACGCCTAAACTGGACTTTTCGTGTTTCTATAACCGTATCAAATCAACACACTAAAAAGCTTAAGTGGAAAAATTATTGAATGATCGACTTTAAAAGCTTGTAATAGGTTGAATAGGTAGAAGTTAGGCGCGGAAAACCACAAAATACGCCAAATGAACCTTCTTCAAGCCCAAAATTGGCATTTGAAGTGTTTAAGTGTCCTAATCAAGACTAGAAGTAGGAGCGGGTAAAGATTTTGACATGATCGGCCTTTATAAGCTTGTATAAGGTTGAATATGTAGAGCTTAGGCTTGAAAACAAAAAACGCCAAAATGACCTTTCACGCCTCAAAATGGACTTGTCGTTCTTAACGTGTCATCAACACCTAGAAATTAAGTGGCTAAAATTTGACATGATCGAACTTTAAAAGGCTTGTAATCGGTGAATAGGTAGAAGTTAGGCGCAGAAAAACACAAAAACGCAAAATGGACATTTCACGCCTAAACTGGACTTGTGTGTCTTCAAAATGTGTCATTTTGTTTTTTATTCTGATTGTTTTCAACTAACTCTATAATGCCAGGAAATTACTCGGAACATTTCTGAGTAAAGCTAGTGGCACACATGGATCCAAGAGTTTTCTTTACAGATGGTCGGTGGTTTCAGAAGGGTGTAGTTAATTGGGTCGGCAGATACTCGGAGTTATCTCTATTATGAGAATCCTCGCGTCGACATGGCGATCAGACTTTTTTGTCCATTCCGTTTCCCGCGCAGCCTTAACATTGACTGAGGATTGGTGCGGTAAAAGGCGGAGTTAGCGAGGAGAGAAGACCCAGGGCAGGATGAGGAGCAACGTCGTCTAGAGCCGAGCAGCTTGAGCCAGCGGGACGGATGGAGCAACGCGTCAAGCGGAGCAAGATAAAAGCAGCAGGATGCGTATATGGAGCAGATAGGCGGCAGAATGGAGCTTTCATGAGGCAGTTCGAGCGAATCCACCTCTTTTCCTGCGACGCTGCTCCCGCGACGATCGCACGAACGGTTCTGGTGCTCATCGGGAGCCTTCGTAAGCGATAGTTTCAATTAGTTAGATTTGGATTTATTTTCCGTACGTTTTTATTTGCTACTTTTACTTAAAATTTTCAAAACTATAATTTGATAATTTTCATGTAATGCAACTTTTTATATATAATATAAACTTAATTTTTGTATATTATATGTTTTTGTTAATATTTATTTCATATTACATTTATGGAAAAAAAAATGTGAAAACGCATATGCAAATAAAAAAAAAAACTGGGGTTAACTTCTTAGCGACCGAATTTATTCGGTCGCTTAATTTTAAATTCCTCCTTATTTGGAGGGAAGAAGCATTAGCGCCGAATACATCGGTCGCTAAAAATGGACGATTTTCAAGTCGGTGCTGATAGCGACCGATTATTCGGTCGCTAATTTTTTTTTCAGCGTCGATGTTATCAAATTTGTAGTCGTTTTCGGTCGGAAAATTCGTCGCTAATAGGTTAGCGGCCGAATTCGATCGCAAAAATTTAGCGGGCGAACGAAAAAAACGACCACATTTAGGCTACTGAAAATCGGTTCGCTAAACCCATTAGCCGACGATTTTCGATCGCTAAAATTGCGGTCGTCGCGTGCGCTTTTCTTGTTGTGTTCTTCTTCTTCTCTTCAAATCCACATTAGACGAGTAGTTTGAAGGCTTTTGTTTTCTTGCCCTAGTTTTCCTCAATTCTTGCTCAAATCTTACAGTCTTATATGCTTTTGACCTAAAATTTGAGGTATTTCACTTTCTTTCTTAGATTTCTGTTTATATGTAGTTTTGCTCTTGGTTTTGTATATTTTTTCGTTTTATGCAATTTTTGTGGGTAACTGGTTGAACTTGGCTTTTGATTTCTTTTATTTCTAGTTTCTGATAGCCCTTTGTGTTTGTGAACCGTTTTGATCATTGTTTTACTTGTTTTGGGGTAGTTTTAGAGTCTGGTTTCTCTTTGATACCTCTTCGTTGTTTGAGTTTCCTTGCTTTAATGGCTTCTAGTTCATGCTTTCTCTATGTTTTTTTGCTTGTTTTGTTATTACAATATAATGTGTGAGTAGTTTAATATGTTAGAGGCTTGTTTCCTTCTATCTTCTTACAATGCAGATGATTAAATTTGTCTTTCCAATCATCATTTTGCCTTGATTTTGTGATTTCTAAGCTTATTGGCTATGAAATTTGACCACCCATTGTTGTGAGGTGGAGAGGTGTTTGATTCAACCTTTGCAAGGATTGTAGGTTTGACTTGGGCATTGGTTTGATTCTTGATTGCTCTTACTAGTAAGAACTTGAGGGACTTGGGTTTGAACTTGTTTTGAGATGGGTTAATTAACTAGGGAGATGATGTTAATCACAATTCCAAACGATGATTGCAATCACCCTTTTTGTTGGAGATGAACTCACTCTTTGATTGGCATTTCACTTAACTATGGAAGGTGWCACTAGTTACTCCTAAGTGTTTAGAGTAATTGTTTTCCCCCAAAGCTTATTTCAATAGTTTGCTTAGCTAGTTTTAGTTCAATTTCACAGTTCAAAGTATGTTTACTTCCCAAGCTAGTGTAGCTTAGATTTAAACTCTTTTTGTTACCTTCCTAGAGGATCGACCCCTTACTCACCTATATGCTTTGGTATAGTTGTTAGTATCAGTATTATAAATAGTGATTTTGAGAGCGCCGGTTAGGTTTTTCCCAACGACCCTTTCTGGGGCTCTTCAATAACCACTTTGCTCTGCACATTCGTTTCACACCATGCCAAATGCAAGCGGAAGTAAATCGTCATAATAAGACTACCTAGATTTATTTCATAGCAAGGAATTACCCTTAACTTTTACATTCCAACCTTTTTTGCAAATTAACCTATTTGCAAGCTATATATGTTGCTTGGAGTCAAATAATATTATCTATAAGTTAGTTTATTGTTGAATTTTTAAGGTATATATTATCCTAAAATGTCCAAAGTAAATATGGATATTGAAAAATAAACATAATAATTATTAATAAATTTTAAGACGATATAATATAGTTCTTAATATAAGCAATCATATTAATTGTCTAATAATGCTCTGTGGATTGCTTATGATAGAAACTAAACTTCCCAGCTTAAACCAAAGTAAGGATCTCCCAGTTTTGTTGTTATGAGTTCAAGCACAAAGGAAAAGTGGTTACCAGGATGCACCCTAAAACTGGCCTTGAGAGGCCAACTCTCTGAAAACTATGTGAGACATCCGGAATCTCTCGTACACAGCTCGTGATCACCCTGTTAAGATGSAGTGATTCCTCAATCGATTGAAGGCGCTTTTTCTAGGCAGTTTGGACTGTTTGTAGCATTGTTTGTCTTTCATGCCAACAGGTAAATCTGGATCTCTGCATAGTGCTTTGTAGAGCTTGCTCCTCAGCTCCTACTTGGATGGTAGCACTCTACTCTGATAGTCAAGAATATATTTTGCTCTTATACTCTTACAGTCACGAGAGCCTATTCTAGTAGAAAAACATGCAATTATAATCTTCATTAGTTAAAAGCAAACTGAAAGGCATATTCAGTTAGATTCAAGAACTATGTATAACTAACCTACTAAGCTCAAATACCACTTTTCCATTCACAGCAACGTAATTGAAGGGAAAGCCATTAGTGTCATTAAAAAATCAAGTAATTAACTACACAACAACAAAGAAACACAACCCAATTGATCAAGGTTTATGATTTGAAACATCAGAGAGAACAACTGTTAGGGTATCGTAAGGTTTAAGAAATTCACTACTCAGTCTCATACAGGTGGTTTTTAAAAGTACATAAATTAGAGAAGCCAAAAATGTTAACAAACAAAGATTACCTAGTTCGCCAAAAACAGGTCTACTGATTTCCCTTTATGGGGTTCAATCTCAACAGCTCCTACAACACCAAATTCTACAACAAAAAAATCAATTCAAAAACAAATGAAAATACATCTTTACGAAAATACGGTAACAAAGTATAGAAAAAGGTGTTATAAGTCATTCTGTCAACATATTTTAACATAACATAAACCCCTAATACCTACACTTGAGTGATTTGAACCCCTGATACCTCTGCCCGTTGGCTTGATACCATGGGTCGCCAGTTAGGCACAGTACCCTAATACAACATTCATCCAGGAATCATCTCTAATCAAGTGTATTGTATTCATGATACCCGGCCCTGCTGGGCCAAAGCCATKGCCCTGACCCTCATTTTGCCACTTCGATCCATTGAAATCACCTAAACTCACACAAAATTAATGAAATTAATTCTAATTTTCAACCCTGTTGAAAAATAAATTGTAAACACGTACAAATCCTTACATTTTTAATTCTCCTTTCCTTCTTTGGGCACAGACTACAACAACTATTTATATTTTTATTTACAAATTCTTTAAAYGAATGAAGATTGAAACAATTTTTAATTCAAAAGAGGATGATAATGTCTTCACAAKGAAAAAAAATCAGTAGTCAATCTTTAAAAGTAGAGCATAAGCATGCAACAATTGCAAAAWTCAATTAGAAGAAGGTGGTATATATACATCMAATTTAAAATAATAAAATAAATGAAAATGAAGGCCTTAATTTTACAGCAAAATGCATCAACAAATAAAAATAAATGAAAGGCACAACCTTCATTTTACAGCAAAATCTTTATCCTTATATTTTGAAATCATTTGTGTGCATTGTTTACAACAGGAAACTCCTATTCCTCAATCAGCCGGAAAGTGCTTGTAAAAGGATAAGGYCATATGCTCAATTAAAATCTACAAAGTTAAAATGTACATGGCTTACTTTTAAAAAATCAATGGTATAACCAACATATAGAGGAAAGGCTCAGATTTGTTCTCACATAAGTAAGTGTTCTCAGATAGAGGGGGTGTTCTCACATGAACCTAATCCTAGTATTTACGTGTTTTTACGTGTATTACCTCCTTTAAACAAAAATAATATTAGTGTAAAAAAAACTAACTGCTTGTTAGTCCTTAAGGCACAAGTTATTTTGTTTTTTTACGAGAAAATTTAAATTTTTACGCAACATTTAAATGTTTCATAACTGTTGAAGGTTGTAATAGACATAAATCATAGTTTTGATAATTGTGATCGTTATTTGTCTATATGAAATTTCTTCAATTAAAGGCTAGAAGTAAAGTAGAGAGTCAATTAGTTATACCATACTCTTATAAAGTACAAATTAATTATTTACACAAATTTAAAATAGACATAATCTTTTAACTCCCATAGACACCAATCCATTACACATGAAAAAGCTAAAGCAACCCATATATCGTTGCATTAGCTTCAATGTTTTAGTGGCAACAACCCTTATGCACGATTTCATTCGTTGTACTTTGGAAGGCTTGCCAATAGGTCTAATGCAATGTGAAAAATAAATGCAAAAAATTTAAAAAATAAGGCAAAACGTGCATTGGTGTAATGCAACATATGAGATAATGCAACACTAATATAGATTCTTCTTAAACCAGTTGCTTAGTAAATGTCAATGCCTCAATTTGATCTTTTTACACACGATTTATAATCTTATATATATGTTGCATTTGTCTAATGCAACATTTCGACCCAATTCAACGCGTTGCTTTAGAAGTAAATGCAATGTTAAATTATCTTTTGCAACATTTTTAATATAAATTAGCTGCGCATTAGGTCTAATTCACGTTTTGACCAAAATTCCAATCGTTGCATTTGATATTTATTTTGTAAATAGTACCTAATGCAAACTTTTTAAATATAAAATATATAAATAAAATTGTTATTTAAATAATCATGTAAGCTAAAATAATTAACTAAAAGATATTAATTAAGAAGTCGTTCCACTAATGGAAAAATAATGACATATAATATATTGCAATGCTTCGGTATCCAAAAAACAAGCATCTAGTCAATGCTCGGTGTATGTAAAAACATGCTTTTAAACAAGATATGCTCACTATATCAATAACACCGTCACATTTATCATATATTGACTGTACTCATTCCCACGACAGTCCATTATCCCTGCAACTTATTCACTTGTTGATAGTATTAAGAATTAAGAATTAATTAAGACAAAAAAAGAAATAAAAATTAAATAAACTATCCTAATTTCAAAAAACAAAAAAATAAGAATTAAACATATTATTTATATTAATTCAAAAATACAACATTCAAATATACACTAATGTTTAAACAAAATAAAGCAACCCGCAATACTAGCCATCCCACCTTCGTTTCCATCACGAAAAGAAAAGATCTAATTGTGCGAACTCCAGCTGAGAAATGGAATGGTAAGGGGTCGCACCCGAGAGGCCTACAGATTCAAGACACACCCTCCTATGCCCCACCCCCCCCCCCCCCCCCCCACCCCCAACCACGGCTGCAATCCCGCCCAGCCCCCAAGCTCAGTTGGATTAGTTCCATGACGTCTTCTCTCACTTTCTGGTTCCTCGCTTCTTGTTCATCCAGCCTCTGTGTAATCTTCATAGAGAGTTGTTCCCAGTGTGCCTTCGTGTCCTCTTTCTAGTATTACAGGGTTAGCAAATAAGCTGTGTTTCCCTTTCTATTTTTGCGTTCCGAATGGAGGGGAAACAGGGGGTTTAAAAGTGTTATGAGATCTTAGTATTTCACTTTGTATTGATACGTATCGTGGTAACTATATAGCTTGTAGAATTTAGGATGTTTGTAATGGGTGCTTGATGGACTAGTTATTAATGTTATTTTATGGTTCCCCGTATTTTGAGTTGTTTTTTGATGTCTGGAATGCCATTACTAATGTCTTAACTGAGTTGGGGATAACTTCGATTTTATTCGGGGATTTTAATCAAGTGGAGTTTGAAAACCAAAATTGGGGGGGGAAGTTTGCAAATTAGAGGAAGAAATGCTTTCACTAATTGGCGGATGGATAATAATCTAATCGAATTGCCATCTCATGGGGTGGAATTTACTTGGTGCAATAATAGGGATGGGGAGGACCGGATCTATGAATGTTTGGATAGGATCTATGCGAATGAAGACTGGTGGTCGGTATTTCCAAAAGGGTCTCTTATAAACTTCCCYATTGTTGTATTGGACCATGGAGCCATAATGCGATGTAGTGACGGACTAAACACCAAGAGGRAAGGAATTATTAAAATGGAAGAATTGTGTCTGAACTATGACCAAATCAAACACCTAGTGATTTCATGTTGGAGTAAGAATGTGAGACAAAATGACTCCCCTATGTTTCGGTTTTCGAAATGCTTAAGTCATGTGAGATTTGAGATTTTTAATTGGTGTAAAAATTTCAAAGAAAAACACAGGTTACAATGGGATGAAGTGTTTGAGGATTGTATGGATGCACAAAGAAAGGTTCTAGAAAGCGGGACCCTAGAAGAGGCTAGTGAGCATGATGGAAACAAAAGGACAATCTTCTATGATACTATGCAATTGGGTTTGTCCTACTGGAAACAAAGGGCTAAAGTTCGTGACGAGCTTTATGGAGACTTACCTACCAAATTCTTCTTTTGTAAAACAAGGGCAAGAAAAAAGAGACARGAGATCGTACATATCAGAAGGATGATGGACTTTGGGTCACGGGTAAGGAAAAGATTCAGGAGGTTTTTGTGGATTTATATGAACATTTGTTCCAAAGMAAAGGTAATGGAACACATTCCTAGTTACCGAACCATATCCCAGAGGCTCTGAAACAGGTTCCCTCGGGCGACCAGGCTAGTTTAACTCAAAGGATCACTGATCAGAAAATTAAAAAGGCGGCTTTCAGCACTGGAGTGGTCTCAAATCCCCGGGTCCGGATGGGTGCCTTGCTAGCTTCTACCATAAACATTGGAATGTAATTGGAGAGGATGTGAGGAGAGCAGTGAGACATTTCTTTGAGAAGGGGTACATGCTTAAAGAATGGAACCATTCCCACATTGAGTTAATCCCCAAAGTGAGTAGGCCCCAACAACCACATCATTTTCGGCCAATCAGCCTTTCAAATGTTTGTTATAAGATCGTCTCAAAAGTCTTGGTGAACCAGCTTAGGCCTTTGTTACCCAAATTAATAACAGAATTCCAAAATGCTTTCGTGCAAGGCAGACTAATCTCGGATAATTGTCTGGTTGCACATGAGATCCTGTCGTATGTCAAGCAATAAAAGAAAGGAAGGGATAACTGGGCAGTGCTAAAGGTGGAACTTAACAAGGCCTATGATAGAGTTAATTGGGAATTCCTACAGTGGATTCATTGGGTAATGCAGTGTGTGACTACAGTGTCCTACTCGATCCTGATCAATGGGGAACCATCGCGGCGATTCTTGCCTAAGTGTGGACTAMGGCAAGGAGATTCCTTATCTCCTTATTTGTTCCTTTTAATCATGAATTTTTTGTCTTGCGGGTTATTGGATAGTGAAAGAAGAAGGGAGATTGTGGGAGTTAAGGTGGCTAGAAACACCCCAGCTGTTTCACACCTTTTCTTTGTTAATGATGCCTTATTCACTTTTAAGGCAACTAAGAAAGGAGTCAGGAAAATGAAGGAAATCTTAGATAACTTTTGTAGGGTGTCTAGGGAGATAATTAGTACAGAAAATTCTAATATCCTCTGGAGCCCAAATACCCCTTTGGAGGTACGACAGCAGCTCTCTGGAGTTTTTTCTTTCAAAGAATCAGAAAATTTGGGGAAGTATCTTGGGATGGATATTGAGGTTAATGGCAGGAATTTATCCAAATTCCAAGGACTGGTGGATCGAGTACAGCAGAAGGTAACTTCTTGGGAAGGGGTGAGCTTGTCACAACCTGCTAGAATGATTTTAATCAATGCAATTTTGGTGGCACTTGGRGCCCATGTGTTCAGTATCTTTGAGATTCCAAAGAAGATTACAAACAAGATTAACACCTTACTGAGCGCTTTCTTTTGGGCGAGGGATGTGAATCGGAAAGCAATCCATTTTAAATCCCGAGAGATTATACAGAAGCCGACAAGATGGGGTGGTTTAGGAAAGCAATCCATGTTATGAAGATCAATTCCATGTATTGGTTGATTTCACTTTGATGCTTATCCTTTAGCTTATAAACTCGATTGCAAGCTTTCTCAGTTTCATTCTTGAAATCATAGCAGTCTGACTATAATTAGAAGTGTATTCTCCACAGAATCAACTACAAAACTAGTGCCTTTGCTTTAAGCTTTTTTTTCCTCGACATGCGAGGAGCTTTTGTGTTTATTCTTCTCTTCAACGAGTGAAGAGGTCTTTTGTGTTYTCTTCTTCTCCTCGACCTTTGAAGAGCTCTTGGAAATTTTACCCCCCTTTGCAACAGGACGACCCTTAGCCTTCAAGATATCAGAAGGTTTCTTGAAGTTCTGCAAAGATAGGAAACAAAAGGATAAGTGAACACAATCTCATATGAATACTAAGGGTGAAAAGAAAAACATGTGATGTCGTACTGATATGTGTTTACAATGCAGTTGTGTCGCATTTTCCATTAGAGCGAAGGTTCATGTGAAACTGCGATCAAATCAACAATACAACCATCAAAGA
>SNQN01005683.1:8630-18656 GCA_008642245.1 Bassia scoparia
ATGAAAAAAAACCACTCTGAATGTTAATATGAAGAATGAATGTATCAATGTATATGGTAAAGACATAGAGTAATTTAGGAAAACTATGCATACATAACCAATCCATATTCGATAACGAACATAGATATAGCTAAAGCTGTTTATCAATCACAAATTTTATTGCTAGAAAATGTTGATCTAGTCATAAAGTAGAACAAATACAACACATATTAAACTACACACCAACCTCCTAAACAACCAAACATTTGAATGGAAAGTAGGAACAATTTTGTGAAATCGATTACAAACTAAAGAATTTTTATTAAGTGTATTTAAATTTTCACGATGTTGGATCAATAATCTTTGTCACTCGACATATCATATTTGAGGCTATTTCATTAAAAATTTAGTTCAAGAGACAACATCAAGACCCTAACATTATCTGATTTCAACGACTCTGGCTCCAATTGATTATTGTAATGAAATGAATAAGATAACAACTATCTATATTTATTTATTTATTCAGTAAGACTACGCATACACTTTGTCAATTCTGTTTCTTTTGGGGGATTCCTACCACCTGGCTAAATTTCGTTCTTGGCTGACTCTTATGTCGCAGAATACCAACTAGATATCACTATCATAATACAACTCTAAGTGGTGAGAGTCGGAGAGACACCAACAACTATACAACATCATTAATTTCATACTTCAACAGACTTTAAAAAATTATTGATCAATTCTCACACCTCACCTTGTGCTACCTTAAAAATAAATATACTATAAGTTATAAGATGGTATCATGTCACTCTTATGATTACTGATGAAATAGCTCAGCTATGCAATATGTAAAAGACACTAATATTGATTATTATTATTTATTTGGACCCACAAAGTTTGCCGTATAGTACCAGATACCAGTAAATTTTGTATGTACGTACAATTGTTGTAATATATATACGGCCAGCAGTGTACGAACTTGTATGCACTATGATGCATGTGAATAGTACTGAAAAATAAACAGTAATTTATTCTATAATTGTAGCTTTTGTGACCTAAAGGCTAAATACAATAATATTTTATTATTATTATTATTATTATTTATTTTATATTATTATTATTATTATTATTATTATTATTTATTATTCATTATTATTATTTTATTATTATTATTATTATTTTATTATTTATTATTATTATTATTATCAATGTTGCTTACTTAAGCGTACTGTACTTTTAACATTAGTTGCTTTGAAATGGAGTGATCGAATTCAATACATTGAACAATAATTACAGGAAAATGATTCAGAAATATCAGAAGTCTTTAATTAAGTTTGAGTGTTATTGCATGGTAATAACAACTAATAACTACGTATGGTACTTCATAATTTTTCTACAGTATATGTCGTGTCTATTTGACTTTAATTTGTTATATAGTTGATGCACGAGTCCTCGTTTGCGAACGTGTTAGGGTACGTACTTCTTAGCTAGAGGGGAGGTGATGTAGAATATGGCACATCCCTGGTTTGTAAATGAACAAAAGGTTGACGATGGGTCGATGTTGGTGATGAGGAGTGATGGTTTTCGCCAATACGTAAGAATACTACTTCAATTCATAAGCTAATTTGATGACGATGAGTCTAGAAATGACTGATGATGTTACTTGATGATTGAGRYCGTATACGTAAGAGTTAATAAACAGAGGCATATATATCAAACAATGYGAAATGTGGCCGTGAGAATGATTCTATATAGTATATACTGATCAATATTAGTACAATTGTAATTAATGAGAGTCTTGATACGTACGTGAATAATGCAATTRTCAAAACTAAAATTCAAAATTATGTAAAAAAGACGTTATTCTACATACTAAACTATATACATCCTAATTTTATAAAGATTTTTTTTTTTGGTGTTTAGATAGTCACAAGGGGTGGAYATGAAGATCGATTCTAAAATCTCCTAAAATTGGGAGATRGAGAKCRCCTAACCATCCGAGCTATCTCTAACTTTTCTAAACATATGAAGATATTGTGTTTATTGATATTGTTGTGTGACTTGATTTAATGATATATGGTCAACCGGTCAACTAATAAAAACAATAGAAACTAAATCTGTTAATTAAGCTACGTTATCAACGTGACCTATATCTTTTACTAAGATGGTAAGATAATGCATAATAAGAGCCTAAGAGGAGCAGCAACCCTATTTTCAGCAAAGCATACGTGAGTAAGGTAAGCTGATGCATGCTATTGCATTGTGAGTTTGTGACATTGTGGTTGAAAACAAAGCATGCATGATCTAGACTTTTTGATGGGATGGAATGTGGATGGTACACAACTAAGCATGCAATTGTCCAAGAAAAGGGAACTATGTTCATTGTGGGTTAAGATCGAGTTACGTCTCAACCCTTCATTTTTAGAATCAATGGCTTATTAATATAAGGGTAAAAGACAAAGTATTAGGGTAAAAATTACACATAATTACTACGGAACTCCATACAACAATGTCACTAGATTGTTTTATTAAATCAATCTCCAAGATTGATTAGTAATTTCATAATTATTAAGATCTACAAATAAGATAGTGTAAAAAGTCCAAATAACATACGAAGTATTATTGTTTCATACAAATACTATCACATTTTAAAAAAGAGTTACTTCTCGATTGTATATCGGAGTATGAAGTTTAATTAAATCTAGTCATTCATATTCTAATAATGTTGAATTATTTATGTTAAGAAAACACATCGATTTCGAGGTGAATTTTACTATACAACTGATGGTATCTTTTAAGTCTGTGAAATATTACCAATGAGTATACATCTTTAGATCCATCTCTATCCCTGATATTTACTGTCAATCAAATCGAGTGATTGTTGCATACAATTTATTCCATAAAAATGTAATAGAAACAGATGAAAAAACTTGCAACCACTAATAAACACAGGTCCAATAGTTAAATACAAGTAAATCAGCGGAAGTTGTTTAATTTGATGACAATGTTGAAGCAATAACCATATTGTCGATATACAAATTGACTACTGATAGTGATTATACTAACAGTCTACAATATGGAGGAATCGATATGCAACGTGATCACACCTCACAAGCTACTTACCACATATGTAAACGAAATATGACTTAATGACTAGGACATACATTAATCTGATACATAAACCTTTACATATACTGCTCGTTCGCAATAATGCGAACACTTAGCTAGTATTTTGAGATAAAATATTCAGTGTTGCATAATTCAGGATACTATGAGTACAAGAGCAATTAGAATACATATCTCCATGTACTATTTAAACATTGATTTTATTTAATATAGTCATTTCTTTATTTGAACCACACATCTGCTTATTAATTGCTTTCAAAAAATTGAATAAATAATAAGGACAATTCTAGGTGCCTCTAAGAATTTTATCTATCAAACTCCTACCGTACATTTAAATGCAAACTATATTTGCAGATAGAAAATAATCAAACGTTAGCAATTTTAAAAAGTACATGGGAGGAGTAATTTAATGGCAAATCAATATATTCAGGAAATAGACAAAAACAACACAACTAATCATATGTACTCCGTACATAATGTTTGATTAAAATTTTATTTCATTTTGAACCTTAAACCCTTCAGTCTATTGAATTCCTCAAAATAATAGTTAACTATAGCAAAGATCCTTCAACCTTCAATTCATCACTAACTTCATCCGCAAACATTTAACTCAACCAATTATTTGATTTAAATTAAGATGACAAAAACAGATCTAATTTACATTAGCTCATTTGGAGTCTTGACATTAGCATAAAAATTTTTGAGGAAATAATTATTTTCCTCATCTTCCACATTCACCGGTAATTTGTATACAAGAACTGCAAACTTATTCCATATGGCAGATTTATCATCTTACAATGATGAAACCACTTTTCCTTCCGAAATAACCGAACATTTTCTTGCACTCTGTACACTCCACTCTCACTGGCCTGCATTCCCTTCATTTATCCTTACTAGTTCTCCTCTTTTTGATCCTCAGCCAAATAATGAAATTTTTTCCATGAAAACTAGTATCTATACTTAAATGCTTCTACACTTATCCAGAACGGACCCCTTCAATTTGTACGATTACGGACAGTATATGTAAAGACGAACCAGCAGTGAACTACTTGACGAGAATAAGTATTGGTGTATTATTAAGGGTCCACGAAATCTTCTCACTTTATGCAACAAATTAGATGTCATTATGTGTCTATATCATCATATATTCATATCCATATATTCAACTGAGCTTTTATGGTCACTGTTGGTGAGAAATTGAGAATCCAATGGAGCTCACATTGTTGAAAGTTGCAAGCTAAGGTTTTTTCCGTATTGGTTGAAAATATGGACGTACGGTTTAAGTTTATTTGACGCATTGATCCAGTCCCGTGGTAAATCGGATTTGATTTTTTTAAACTTAAATACGTGATCAATTATGGGTTTAAGTTACTTTGATCGTACCTTTCTCTAAATAAAGGCCATCTAATCGTACTATTTAATTTATCTTTCAAGTCTATTTGTAGTTGAAATCGGGATCAATTTCGTTTATGATATTTGAATTGAATAGAGTTTGAATGTAAAAAAGATTATAAAAAAAATATTAAAACATACACGCCTTCAAAATACAAATTCCTCTTGATATAGTCTTTTATTTCCTTTGTTTTTGGGTTAAATTCATTATATTTGGCATTCCATCAAACTTCATACAATAATTCCAATTGATTTCAATGGATAGCTTGAAAAGCACACAAAATATCATGAGTGAATGTATAAGTGATCTGACCAAACATGCATACACATTAGAGTATTACATAATACATTACACCTTTGAGTCTTTTTTTAATTTTCAAATAGGTAATCATTTTTTTGTGCAAAGTACAATGAAAATATATTCCATGTATTATTATAGTATTGTGTCAATAATAAAATATTTCCAATATTACATACATTGTAACGGCTTTAATGTCTTATCCATTGATCCATTCTAACCCAAAATAAAGTTATTATGAAAAAATTCACACAACCAACCCAACCTAGTTATTTTACTACGGTTATATGATTTTTTTAACCTAGCTAACCAACAATGAAATGAGATGTGAATATATATATATTTTTTTAGGGCAAGAGAATTTAGGCAATATCAAGTTACTTTTGCTTTAATCAACATATTAAAATGTAATTATGGATGTGATCAAGATTAGGTTGCAAACCAAACTCAATAAAGTTGAAAATGTCATAATAGCATTCATTAATCACTCATCAGCCGCCAGCCCATGAAAGGGCCCTGCGTATGCTAATTTTGATTGGCTGTCAAAGTCGGGTCGTGGGTCGTGGGTCATGGATCATGGATCATGGTGCTTTGCTTACACCGTTGCACATTTATTAAAGTTTTGATGAACCTTCTATGTAAGTAATGTACCTTCCACTTTCAACAATTTGATGCTTTTGCGGTTTTGCCTCCTCATATAGTCATATAGTACGYACTACTATTCAATTACTCGTATATTTATGATGTTAAGATTGAGAATCCGTAAATTATAGGTCACATGATCAAACCCTTCGATCCTCGTCTTTCTTTATATGAATTAGTGAATTACTTTCTATAAAACTGATTAGACTGTGCATGTTATGTTAAGTTTATTTTTACTTTTAAATTACTATTTGCAACTAAAACAACTTTAGATAATCAATATTAAGAATTTTATAATGACGTTATTGTCATTCTTACAAATTACAGTAAAAATTACTTGTCATATCACATATTAGTGGAAATCCACTATCATGTGGTCTTAGTCAAAGTAAAGCATGTTAATGTTTGAATTTTCCGCTTGTACCGGAACTCCAAGAAATAAATAATTATACTAACGTGCAACAATTTGCAWCATTAATTAAGATCATAATCAGAATGATTAGATTAATTAGGACAAGTAAACCTGCAACAACTGATATTTACACTTATATTACTCTTTGAGAGTAATGTTAATTACTTGGCAACCACTAACCCACTACTACTTGAGTACTTGTTTATAATTCATATATTTGCATCCAATAAACTGCAATACAATAATTACAATTGAATTTCAATGCAATAGTTGGAAAAAGGCACAAAAATATCAGAGTGAAGTAACAGGTATCTGGACAAACAGGCATACACATAGAGTATAATAATAACTTACACCTTTGAAGGGTCTTTTTTTAATTCAAATAGTAAGTATTATGGTGGCAAAGGTAATGAATATATCATTCATTATATAAGTATTTTCATAATAAAATTTTTCCAAGATAATACATTGGTAACGGGCTCTAATGTTTATCCTTGATCCATTCTAGAACTCCAATATATAAGTTAATTATGGAAAATTACACACCTACCAACCTATTATATTAACTACTTATAATTTTTAACCTAGCTAACCAGACAATGAATGGTAGAGATGTGAAATATATATGTACTATTTTAGGGGCATAGAGAAATTTAGCCCAATATAAGTTACTTATTGGCTTTATCAACATATTATAAATCGTAATTATGGGATGTGACAAGATAGGAGTTGCAACTCAAAAGCTCATTATAAAAGTTTGAAATTGGTCATAATACATTCATTTAATCATTCATCAGCCGCAGCCATGAAAGGCGCTGCGATGCTAATTTGATTGGCTGTCAAGGGGATGATGGGTCTGGTCCATGGTATCATGGATCAAGGTGCTTTGCTTAAACCGTTGCCAATTATTAAGGTTTGTATGAACTTCTATCTAATTAATGTTCCTTCCACTTTCAACAATTTGATGATTATGGCGGTTGGTGCCCTCTTAATATAGTCATATAAGTAGTAGCACGTACACTATGTCAAGTCTACCTTCGTATATTTATGATGTTAGATGAGAATTCCGTAATATAGGTCCATGACAAACTTCGATCTGTCTTTCTTTATATGAATACTTTCTATATAACGAGATTGACGTGGCATAGTCAATTATGTTAAGTTATTTTTACTTTTAAATTACCTTTGCAACTAAACACTTATGAATCAATATTAACAATTTTATAATGACGTTTGAACTACAAATTAACATGAAAAATTAGCTGTGCATCTTACATATTATGGAATCACTATCATGGGTCTTAGTCAAAGTAAAGATGTTAATTTTGAATTTTCGCTTTGCTGCAACTCCAAGAAATAAATAACTTATAACTAGTGCATACAATTTGCAACATATAAGAAATAATAATCAGAATGATTAGATTAATAAGGACAAGTAAACCTGCAAAACTGATATTTACACTTATATTATCTTTGAGAGAAGTTAATTACTTGCAACCACTAACCCCTACTACTTGAGATCAATTCAAGCCAACCTAATGTTTTTTTTTTTCCTAATTAGTGGCACCAACTAGTAGTTGAATCCTTCACTTGAATTTTCTTCTAACTAATCTAAAATTAAAAGTGATAAATGTCTTCTTCCTTCTAATAGTGGATTAATCATCTAAGATTGTTGCAATGTACATAGTTAGGGTGGTGCATTCGGTGCAATGGTCTAATGTTGCTGATCAAGGAGTTCGACCTAACCAACCCGAATACAGAATGATCTTGACTTGAAGAGCTCCCAAACAAGAATCGCAGTTGAGAATCTTGCTCCACCTTTTGCTTCTGTTGTTGTTTAGAGCTATTGCTCCTTTACTTTGAAGAATTGTTTGCCTATGCTTGCCTTATTACTCGAGTCGATTGCTTGGATCGACGGGGTAAGCCTGAAGCATCACGAACTGAATAGTTCAACGGCCTTGCAGGTGTCCTGTTGTTGATTCTGCTGGGCTAACTGTCGGCGTGTCTAGCTGCCGGAAAGATTTGTAAACAGATCGTATATAGTCGTGCCCCTGGTCGGTTGTGCATGCTCTAGCTTCAATCCTCGAAACATACGTAGGAATTGTGGTCAGTATAGTTTACAATGCAATAAATCAAACTTATCAATAAAATTGAACCCGATTCTTTGATTAATCGGTGCATACCAGAAACTCGTCTCTTAGAGTAGAGGCTGCAGGCATTGATACCTTGTGCTCTCTGCGTCTGATTTTACAGGACGGATTCCAGTAACGTGCCAAGTAGTATTCTGAATAACTAAATTAGATGCAATGCGATACATAGAACGCATTATTGTCATCAGGAGGTGAAAAACAAATATACTGAATTAAGCTTCAGGCGCTTTCAGGCATCAAATGCCATTGAAACACAAACATACTGCATATCAGTCAATGTCAGACCGAATAAACAAATTTCGGTCTGTCTTGCAAGGCACGAATGCTGACACGGAATCTTTGTTCTACAATTGACAACGCTTAACATAGTTTGCCTTCGTGTTTCATCCTCCTCATTCCCAGCCTGTCGCAATAGTCCTATCATTCTAAACGCAATTTGGTCAAGCCTTTTTCCCCCGAAAAAAAAGGTAGTCGGGAGCAATGAGTAACTCAGTCTTAGCTCCTCGAGTGACTACCCTGAGCACATTACATAGGAGCGTTTGATTCCTAGACACGCTTCCGTGTCGGATTGCAATAGAGTTCCTGATCGTTATGGCAGATCACGGCGCAAGCTGGTGTTATGAGTCCAGATTGGGCTGTTTCAAAATTGCATTTCAAATGAGAAGCACAGCAGGAAGCCGAACAGAATGCCCGGCTATCCTCTCAATCACTAAACTTGTAATGTAGTCTGTTTATGAAGAATCCTCTTGATCTTGCCCAAACACGGCAGATCGGTCTAACTTGAACCGAGTGATGATTAACAAAAAATGTTCAATAACAGGAAGAATACAAAAAAACAAAAACAACAAGCAATAAGAATTTAGCTAAAATATATGACACCTTTTGAATATAGTCGAGGATTTCTTCATCAGTTATTTGTGCCTTCCTTATTCAGTCACATTAACACTGTATTTGTATAAAAAAAAGGCACAAAATTAGTTTCAACTAACTATCAGACAAAACAAACAAGTTCACTCAAATCAAAAAAGTGAAACAAGACATCCAGAACATCACCATCAGAAAAATGTAAGCTTGGTAATGAAAGGTTAAGATCAGTAAGAATTTGAACAACTTCAAGCAGTATCATGCCGTTGCACTGTCAACTGCTGCATCAGAGAATTGCATAATGTATTCTCACACATTTACAAAGTGGCAAGTCAAAACAAGAAATAGTGACACAAAATTACCTGAATACTGTTGCATTCTTGCAACTTTCATATAACTAGACCCTGAGAAAAATGACCAATATTAGACTGTATAATTTCAAAAAACAATGAAAAAATGGAATTATATTTGAGTAGCAAAGTGAATAGGTAATTGCTAGGTGGGTCATTCTTCTGATGATTTTCTCATACTCATGCACCACGTCTTGTGAAAAGCCTATGTTAGACTTTGAGAAAAAATAAAAATTATTTGAACAACAATCAGAAAATAATTTAGAAGATCCAAAAAATAGAGCATTAAAGTGGGAATATCCAATACAAATAGTACATATGATTGTTTTTTTTACAATAAAAAGGACTTGAGAAAACAAAGAAAAGAGAAAGACAACCCATTACAAGCACCTTTCAAGAAAAAACTTCAAAAACAGGAATCAATTTTAAAAGGGAAATGACCAATCATCATGAGACAAGTAATGCATTAAAGAGATGTCAGGCATTATTAACCAACAATGTATCATTTTACTTTTCAACAATTGAAGAGAACAAAATGAATCTTATGAAAAAGATGGAATTCTCAGCATAATTCTTCTGTGTTTTGTGGGGTTTATAAGTGGGTCAGACAATAGAAATAAGAGACATTAATTCATTCAAAATACTACATAAAAAATTTTTTCCAGATTCACTGAATCTCAGCTCCAATGAAAATTTTCACAGAAACCAAAAACAACAAAAAGAAAGGGAAAAAAAGCTCTAAATTTCTAACAAAGAATTACCAATCCAAGAGGATTGCATATCATAAGTAGACTTCTTTTCGTCATGTCATTG
>SNQN01005683.1:18681-42881 GCA_008642245.1 Bassia scoparia
ATCAATTCAAGGCCAACCTAATGATTTTTTTTTTTTTTCTAATTAGTGGCACAACTAGTAGTTGGAATCTACTTGAAATTTTCTTCTAACCTAATCTTAAAATTAAAGTGATAAATTTCTTTCCCTTCCCTAATACTGGATTAATCTATCTAAGATTGTTGCATGTAACATAGTTAGGCGTGGTGCATTCGGTGCAATGGTTAATTGTGCTGATCAAGAGTATGACTAACCAACCGAACTATACAGAATGATCTTGACTTGAAGAGGCCTCCCAACACAAGAACGCAGTGAGAATCTTGCTCCACCTTTTGCTTCGTTGTTGTTTAGAGCTATTGCCCTTTACTTTGAAGAATATGTTTGCCGCTAAGGCTTGCCTTTAACTCGAGTCGCATTGTCTTGGCATCAGGCGAGACCGTCCCTCGTTATTATGCATTACGTCGTGAAATGTTCCTGATAAGACTGCAATTGCAGCGATATCCTGAATGATGGGTAGACAAGGGATCGGTGACGGGAATACGACGGAGTTTGACACTTGACCGCTGAGGACTGTTCGTTAGATATTTTCCACTGCCGCCATTGGCTCAATGGACTCGACCATGTCACGCAACAAACTGTAGGCTCGACCGCCGTTTTCTAAAAAATTTTATCCTTCGACTAAATTCATAAACGTGATTTATTAATTTTGGGCTCGACGTAAAATTACTAACTCCCCTATCTGCTAAATACACAACCGTTGGTCAGGTATCTAACCATCCGCGGCTCGTTTGTAAAATGCTACTCACTTAACAAAACGTACTTGTTCTCTAAGCAGGCCAATCATATTCAATCGCAGGCGGTCACTCATCCTACTACTACAACCCCGCTATATGCCTAGGATTTGCTACAAAAATGCCCGTGTTCCGGTAACTCTACATTAAACTGCTCGCAATGCGGCTTGGACATCTTTCAATTCGCAGTGGTCAACCATGCTTAAGAAGCCGCGAAACAGCTATCTCTAACAACGACAAAGATAATTTATGGTTATTTTCCTTAAAATTATAAATGTTAACTGCGCATGTTGCTTTATCACTGTTCGAAGACATTGTTTCACATCACGTTACGCGGGAGGACAGACGAGTGGATTCGGGTGGGCATTTTCCACAGTGTGACGTGGATCTGATGGAGTTGGTTGACCACTTCCGGTTTGACGTCCAGCCCTGAGACTCCAAATTTACATCCTCATAAGTCATAACCCACACGAATCACACCAATTTATTTATTTTTTTTTTTTTAAAAAAAAAACAAATATGGCAGCCTCCCTGTGTTGCCTTGGTCTGCGAGAGTTGTTTCAGCGTTGGAATGGTAGCACCTAATACAGATTTTAAGTATAATACTGCTACCAGATCCATTTAGTTGGAAGGGTCACTAGGCATAACCTTAATTAAACAAGTTGGTTAGTGAATCCAAGTTGACCTAATGACGCCTCATAGCTATTGGGCTTTGGATGATTAAGCTTACTTATTCATTGAGCAGTCTGCTAATTTTCGCATATTTACGGGTTGAAACCAAATGGCTCGCTCAGTGGTATAGATTGGTCTCAACCGTGGGTGCAGATATTGTATGTCAACGTATACGATAAATTTATTCATTTGGAAATTCAAGATGAATTGTAATTGTGTTGGTAGATTAACAATTCAAGTTGCCCCATTTTTCCATATATGTTAGGTTCGGTAGAATTCTCACAGTTAGTTTAGTTGGTTGGGTGATTCAAGTTTGGGGAGTTAGGTCTGTTAGTAATTAATTGGCCGATCTGACTACTCTAGGATAGGCGTGGCAGCTCTTATGTCACATATGTATACGTTCATACGGTTCCGAGTAGATAGAAGTATAACACCTTCTTATATATACCATTTTTAAAACTCACCAACTTACATTTGCATTCTAACCTGGGTATGGATTTTGGCAACTCGGTAATTTAAATTTACACACTCGTCATTTTATCACATATTCATGTGGAGGAGAGTAGTGTGAAAAAAGGATAAGTGAATGAGTCTCTCTCTAGAAACAACCTCTCTTCAAAACCTAACTTCTTCTTTCTATAGTCGTCGGGGTACATCAATTCCTTATTTCCTACTTCTCTTTGTTATTTGTTAGTTTGTTCATAAAAGTATTTCTCATTTTTGATCTTCTCTAGTGAGAGTTTTATCCACAATTTTTAGGTTTTCCTATTCTCTTTATGAGAGTTTTATCGCAATTTTGGGTTTATAATTATCTCTTTTTGTGAGAGTTTGGAGTGTAGTTTTTTTCTCTTCTTGTGGAAGATTATAAATTAGGGTTTTAGAATTCTCGGAAGGAAATCACAGAAATATGTTCAGTCAAACAATGTACGCATCAACGGACATTATGTTGAATAAGAACTCACACGATTGTATTGCTTAAGATGAATTTTTTTTAAGGATCTTTTTAAATCGAATTCGCGATGCCACGTAACTAGTTCTATAGGTGTTTTGTATTATTGTTGAGCAATTTTCCTGTTTCTCATTTCTTGATTGTAAGTGTCGTTTAGCCTATTTTCTCGTAAATAAAATAAAATACTGAGTGCCAAAGGTGCGTTACATTAGTTTTTTCTATTCTGGCATTGGGATATATTAATTATTTTTTGATATATATGGTGGCGACTCACTGTCTAGACTGTTTTATTTTTTTATATGGTGCCAAAGTGTCAACATAATTGACGCGATCTGAAACTACACTAGGACAACCGTGGCAACTCTAATGTCAATATGTTAATAACTTCCTACGAGTCACGCAGTGATAGTTATCACTTTCTTCACATAAACATTTTACAAAAGAAACTTACATTTGCATTCTACTTTAAGGTAATGATTGTTTGAACAGCTCCATTAATTTTTTTACGCACTCAATTTTGTCCACTAATTCAATGTAGAGGAGATGAAGTGCAAAATTTAAAAAACTGAGTGCTAAGTGTCACATTAGTTTTTCTATTTTTGGCTTAGGGGATATATTTAATTTTTTTTTGATATGATATGGTGGGTGGGGACTCATTTTCTACTTTTTATATTTTTTTTTTACAACGACTAACAAGAGAAATCTTTTTGCTTAACTTTTTGAATTCTCATGATTACACAAATTTGCAAAATGGATATTTTAAACTTTATAGGAAATTGAGTTTTTATTCAGATGCGATGGCCTGATATTGGGCTCTTATCTAAAAAACAGAATTAAACAGCCATTTGGGCCTAGGCCCCAATCGTTAGAGTGCAATACCGAAACACGTGGCTCGAGTACCAATAAGAAAGGAAAAAATTTAAACAAGTAAAACTGCTGCGGTTCCAAAGACAGATCTTGAGGATATGATCGACATATCAGCCCAATTAGCGCCAAGAGACTTTTCTGGTTTCAGCAAAACACAATTAGACGCAGTGCCTGCAATCACTTGGAAAAGGAGTATTTGATTGTTAGCTCAAATTTCACCCAAAATTTTCTGATCTATCTATGTTTCATTCAAGAAGGAAGAGAAGAATCATGTACGAAGAAGGTTTAAGAAGGTGATAAACCTCTTTTAATTTCATTTTTCTTTAAAAGCCTAATTTGTGATAACTCAAGTTTTTTTTTTTCCGCTTCATATTTGAGTATAATTGATATGGCTGTTTGAACTTTTGTTGAATGTTCCATTGCATTTTTGCTATTATGTAATTAGTATTTCTTTTTGCGTGGATGGAATTACGCAATAATTATTGGTTAATTGGATCTATTTTGTTTATGCTTTAACTGCAAATAGAAAGTTGTGATTGTGTTTTGATGGAAATAAGGTAACGAGAAGGGAAGTATTTATTAGGCGTTTTATTAACATTATGAGTACAAGTTGTTAAACATCAAAATGTGGTTTTGAAGATTGATGAAATGAATTCATTTGCGAAATTGTTATTCGATTAACATCATGAATACAATAATCTATGTGTTTACTATGTGCATTATACTTGATTTTTTGGAGTTGTTTAATAACGGTGGATGTGCTAAGGTTTAGTTTATGAAATTGTACCAATGCAATGCGCTTGGATAACCGCGTTAAACATGGAATTTGGACTGCTCTTCTGCATTCATTGCGACCTCCGTGTAGGTGTCTTGATTTTGGTATATGGTTGAGATACTTCTTGTGCGCGTGATAGTATTTGTTCGATTAAAATTACTCACAACATCTTTCATTACTAATACTACTCTCGTTATAGCAAGCCCGTATCTCAACCCATGTGATTTTCCGGTTCTATGTATCTTCATGCCCTATCACAAATCTTGTATCTTCATGCTGTCGCTTTGGCGCTTTTGGTACTCTCTCCCTCCATGGTAACTGGTGGTACACGTCTTAGGCTATGGCCCGTTAGATTTGAACGTCTGTCTAGTGTATGTTCAGGCGCCACTCCTGTGTTTTATGGTATATATGTCACACAGTATTTATAGCCTTCTATGCGGATGAATAGACGACTGATAGTTTTGGTTCTGTAGCCGAATCCCATTATGGGACTACAGGTCTTCTATTGAATTGATGGATTGTATATTATGCGCTTGTTATCTCTGGTGGGTTTCATGGTATTATGTACAGTCTTTATGGGCTGTTAACGTTGCTAATTAATATGTTTAAGACCCTAGACTTTCAGCTTTACAGCAGCAAAATGAGCAGAAAGCACTAAAAGAATGTGAAATCATTATACACTCGCAAAGTATGCTGAAGCTCGTGATGGCGCTGGAGAAGCTACTACTTGCCGAATCCCCGTTCGTCTGGCAAGTGTGGCCGAGGCTACAAAGAACTGAATAGTGCCTTCTCGATTGTAGAGGCAGACTCAAGCTCAAAAATCCACTTTCTTATTGAAGTGATGATGCAAAGGGTTTATTCATGTTGTGAGGCTTATTGAGTTCACAATTTTGCGGGTTTTCTATAGATTGTGAGACACTCTTCCCCCCCTAAACAATCTGTATACTGAGTCTGAAGCACCATTAACCCCAACATCTGTTACTGTGTGGTGTGTGTAGTCGCATTTCAACATACAGTAATGAAATATGAGTATTTTGAGTTGATGTGCATCTTGTTTTCCTATTATGCACTTTGTGTTACGGGAGTATGCTCTATTTCAGAAACTGCGAAGTGAGAAAATTTGATGCTTGTCAAACTTACGTGTGTTCTTGTACACATGTGTGACGTAGCTATATAATATAAAAAAGGTGAAGCTTGAACAAAATGATGGGATTGTTCAAACACGGTTTGCATGATGGGACATTTCTGCTGTATCGCTATGTTAATAATCTGTTTGGTGGCTGTCGATAGAATATGGTGGGCTTGTGATGCAGTATCATTTCAAGGTAGATATTCAAGGATATTAACATATGGAATGGGATTGCCTTTGTGGAATTCATATCACAGTACACTAAGTATTGTGTGTCAATTATTAACTATTTAAGCAATATTCTGTTAATATAATTGCTCATTGTCGATTCCTGTTGTCTGGTGCTGAATTCTTTGTTGTGGTTTTTGGCATTCAAGTCTATGTCAGGAGCGTTTAAGCTGTATAATTGGCATGCTTGGGGTGAATTATAGGCTTCGTTTAATGGATTGTCGTTCTGTTTTTGGGGGTGAATTAGGTGTAGGCGAACTTAAGGGGTGGTTGGGATTTTTTCATAAATTCTTTCGATGCGAGAATACTGTTTTCGCTATCTAGCATGATACATATGCAATTAACTATGTATGGCGCAGAATGAGTCAGTTCTAGAAGAAATGAGAAAATTACATGGGATCTTCAGGAGGAGGCAAGAGCTCTGCAAGTTGACAAGTATAATGTTGAGACCTCCTTAGATTGAATGAAAGGGACACTGAGTGCGATGGTTCTGATAACAGAATTTGTCTTGTGGGCACCGTATTCGCATCGTTATTTTTTCTACATTCCATTTGCATTAAGCAATCAAACACTGACAGTGTGATGCTGGTGATGTTGAACTGCACATATTGCTCGTTAATTTTCTCTGTAACTATAATCCTCGATCTGTAAGAATTTTGACATATGATGACTGATTGTTGAAGTAATTATTGAGTTTGGAATAGTAATTGAATGACTGGCCAGTTGGTTTGTGCGGCTATTTCTTGGCCGAAACTGGTTTTTGCAAAGGAAGAGGTCCATTCACTTCATTTGAGGATGAACAATCATCATATTCACCTCAAAAATACCCAAATAAAAAACATTTCATTGAACAAAAATTGATTCAAAAAGGTGCAAATTTAATCAATTTGAGAAAATTGGAACATACGCATTAAAGATTACCACAAATTGTGATCTGGGTTGCACAGATTTCTTCCTCTCTTTTTTAAAAACTTTGCGTGAGAAGTGGAAATGAGGTGAAATTACAGTAGTATTTATAATACCCTTGTAATAAGTTTACGAAAAAGATAAAAGGAAAATCAAAAATTTCCGACACGAATCTCCAAAATCTGCATCTTGTGTAGCACCATAACTCCAGAAAACCCTCTCTTCCTTTATTTATTACTCTCTCTCTATGGGACTCTATCACACACACAGTTTTTTCTCTCTCCTCTGTTTTGGTAATGCTCTGTTTTTATAACAGGGGTTTTCCTTTCTTTCTTATTAGCCAAAATAAAATAAAATCGTCTGTTTTATTTTCTCTTAAATCTTTTATGAAAAAGAAAGTTTCCTTCAAAAAGAAAGAGAATAAAAAAGCGCATTTTAGCCGCAAAAAAAGCGGTTAGAGTCTGAGAAGGTACAGATTTAACGCTAAAATGAGCTGATAGTGAATTAGCGGATTATGGTAAGAGTGTGGTTAGAAAAAACTTGACACGTGTCGAGAAACGAATGGGTGAGAGGCTCCAAGGTTTAAGGGGTTGTTTGGTTTGGGAGGGAGAAAATTTATCTACTGTACTAGTGTAGTTAGTTGGGTGTAGTGTACTAGTGTAGGGTTTTGTAACGGCTGTCACTGAGGTACTAAGGAGCTGTCAAATATTGGTGTGATTTGTTATTTCTTCTCTCGAGTTATGATCAAGTACGAGTACTCTTTACCCTAGTATCCTGTGTCTATGGGAAGTTTTAGAAATGGCAAGAATTAATTAATACGATGCGTTGGTGCGATACGAACCTCATAAGAAAGTTCCGCTAGAGTTGTAGTATGCTTGATTTGAATAAGGGAATTTGACACGTTTAGTACGTTTAAATATTACTTGTAAATTTGAGATGAAGGAATTTGAAGTAGTGGGTTCAACCACACATTTGATCTCAGTGGTCGGATATTTGAATCCTCATACACTTTTCCCCGTTATAAATAATTATTCGCATTTGTGACTTATTCGTAACAGTAACAAAAAAAACTTTAACGCGTTACTAGATTTATGGCACATCAAGATTGATTTTTTTTAAAAAAAAAATGTTTAATTGATATGAAAACCAGTAAGTAGTACTCCATGTAAGTTTCTAAAAGTTGCATTAGTTGGGAATGATTCAACAAACTTRGGAGAAAATTGGGGGAGTGAAACTTTCCAATAATTTCAATGTTKCACATATATACAAATCTATTTAGATAATGTCATAATGGATTAATGGTAAGTAGAGATTGTTTTTATTGAAATTTCGTTTCATATTGCTAACCAAACTAATTTAGAAAATTCTCACGTTGAATATATAATTGTAAAATGTTAGTTCCATTTTTATTTTATTTTTTTTTTTGAAAATTTCACGTTTTTTTAACAAATGTCCATTTAGAATGCATAAATTGTAATGACATGTGATTTAAAGGTAAAATTAGCTACTCCTGTAACTTGGATCAATAAATTTGACATTTTCTAAGTAATGAAACAAATTTAAAGACAAATCAGTCTGGTCTCATGTAATTTTTATATAATTAAGTGTACAATAAATATTACATGATCTAATATTAAACATGTGTTAATCAAAAGAAAAATTGTTTCCAAATATTTTCTTAATTAAAGCAAATTTTGGAAAGGCTTATGTGTCTTATGTGATAAGATTTGGTTGCAAATACTGGATAACAAATAAAAATTGATCGAGTTGATTCTGATCCGTTCACCTTATTTTTAATTATTTGAACTTATGGTTCATTACATTAATTGAAATCAATTGAACTTAGGATCGTTACATTAACTGAAATCAACTGAACTGACTGTATTGAATTAAATATTTTATGAGAGAGAGAAATTGAGTTAAAACTGAACTGAAAATAAGCTAATATAAACGACCTGATTATTAGATCGAATAATCAATAACTAGGCCGGAGATATCGCTAGCCCGGTAGCTGGTAATATTTATTGAGATCGAGTAGTATCAGTAACAAGGAGTGACAGGAGTAGGAAGAATCTAACAAGGGAGTGAGAATGGTGTTTTGGCATATATGGCAAAGCTGCAAAGTGAGCCAGTGACACTTTCGACACACATTACCAATTTACCAGCGGTCAGGTCTTGACCGTCAAGATTGCAATCAATTTAGGGACTGTGAAAAACTGCCATTCTGATTATCCTCTTCAAAAATTATATATATATATATTCACAACAATCATCAATAATGATGTATGTTATCATGTATGTGTGTCGTTTAATAAACAACTACTGCAACGACGACACAATAATATATACTAGTATTTGAAGCACGCGATGTCGTGCTTGAATATTTTTATGCGATAATTTTTTTTTTGCATAATTGTTAAAGTAAAAATTAAATGTTAAACATTTTAATTTTTAGATATTGTCTTGTGTCTTTGTGACTTAGGTCTCCCACCCAAATTTTCTTTTCTTTTAGTATTTAATATAATATGGATGAATTATTTTTGAGAAGTTGATGCTATGATTTCAAGCCAATAATTGAATAAAAAATAATCGGTACCTCATTTGTTTGAATTTTATGTAGATAAATGTATAGTTCATTAATGTATATTTTGGTTGTTTATATATGTTTTAGCAACTATTTGTCCTTTGAATAGATGACTTGATATTATTTGTTTATATGTAATAAAGAGTACTTAATTGTGTTTATATGATAAATAATTTATGGTATATTTTCATATTATTTGTTTAGAATAAATGCATTAAACTTGTGAGCAATATTTCCATTTTTAGTGTTAAGTTTTATAGCTATATTTAAATTTAATATTATTTTTAAAATAGTCAAATCATTAAGGGTACTTAGGTAATTTCATAGCGGGGGACACCATTGCTCCCCCTGGTTATATATAGAGATTCGCACTACTATAGCCTACTACTACTACGCCATGCTACATACCAATGCTAACATATGCTACTACACATATCCTCTTCCCCTACTGCAACCTTACTCACACATTACTCTTTAATCTTTATTTATTTATTTGTCTTATTATTATATTTCTTCATGCCATAAATGAGATGATTTGGTTATCATGTTATCAGAGCAAGCGTGACACGAGGTCACGGTTCGAATCTCTCCCCATCTTTCAAGTGCGTCAGGTTTGAGGAGACTGTGTTGCATCCACATTTCAAGTCCAAAGGGTCTTTCATGTGAGGGGAGTGTTAGAGTATATAACATATTCTTGGGCACAAACCATTCTTAAGCTTTTGATTGAGTATAGTCTGTTTATCAAAACATTGCAATAAAGTATTCTATATGCATTTTTATTAAAATATTTTAAGGTATAAATGATCAAAAATAATTGAAATATTATTATAATAACTTATTATGATCTTATTATTGCTTGTATTTAAAAAAAAAATTTATTCGTTTACATTTTAGATAGACTCTCTTTATCGAAAAACGTGAAAAAAAAAGTACGAACTACTTCGTATTATGTAAGCTAATCTATAATATAATCTATTTATGCTACAGTATGATATAAGAATATAGGATAGGCTACTTCTCGAAATGCTGTTGTTCTTATATCTTATTGTACCAACTTGGTCTGGCTTATGAGATTTCTCGTGCATACAAATGAATCAATACTCAAAATATACAGAACCACTGTACTATCAAAGCATGTACCGGTACATCAGATAAGTATTATTATCACCTACGAGTATCATACATACGTACGTATACGAGTATCCTATATATATTTTTTTACATATTGATTCTCATTTTAATTTGATTCACTTCTTGTTGTATATACGATACGTAGTACTTCATTACATTATTATTGTCTGTATTGCTTGTCATATGTTTCTCATATAACTATATACTATCATATAGGTCTTGAACCTATGATTCAATATTCTCTTATGGGTCTTGGACTTATGATCCAATCCTCTTAACATCCATATGTCTTTCTAATGTGAATGCATACAGCATATGTATGTTATTACAACCGAAGCTACCTTACAAGGTAGTGAATAATGTACCACCATGTATGTGGAAAATAAGAGAGACTAATTCTATACTATCATAATAACATTATAACATTACCCAATATTAGGTTGTTTTTTTCCCTCGTGAAGGTGTAATTGCTGCTGATAATTGGATAATCAATTTCTGCAAGGTTAACCGCTACAGTCATGGCATTTTGTCGGGATATTCGGGGATGCAAGACATGAAAGTGATGCAACTATTCAAGTGGATGGTTCAAGCAAACCTGTGAAGAATCCACACTGACATATCCCAAGGCTCCAAGTTTATTTTACAGTGTAACGTTATTGCTCATAACAGCTCCGATCCGAGGCYTTAGTTAATACTAGTTTTTTTGTGCACGTAAATACGCAATGCGTGAGGTAAGTCAATAACCATTTTAGTGTGACAGTTTTATATACCAACAAATTAAAAMATTACTTTACTARCAATAGGAAATATAATAATGTAWATAGTAATACATTGTTAACTTTTTATTGTACGTATACATAGTGTAAAACAATCAGGTTGAAAATTCTTTGATGGTCATATTGAATTATGATGTTTAATTATTAATAATAATTTTTTGAGTACCATTTCAAATAATTAATAATATTCCTCATTCTCGAAATTGTATTTAATATGGGTAAGATCGAGGGCTAAGAGAGTAATTTTTTGTAGTCACAACCACATCCATTTTCTTATATAATAGAGGTGTAAATATTAGGATTGTAACAAAATTATTAAAATAATCTACGTCTAATTTGATTGATTTTAGATTGACTATTAAGTTTAATCTCACGTGATTATAATACGGAGTACATTCGCCTTCCTAAAAAAAAGTAATGAAGAAGGATTAGCAATAAGGTTAGTAGTGCAATCTCACTTAATTAATTATGAAATATTCAATTTATCAAAATAACCTTATTAAAACAATGATGAAGAATGATTATTAAGGGTAGAGAGGTGAATTTAGGTGGACACCGCCGGTGGACACCGCCGCCGTCACCTCCTCCCTTCCCTTATATAATTTTCCCTTATATAATGGAGATTATATATATTTTCTAAAATAGTTCAAACTTATAATGTATGTCAAAATTACTTATCAATCAGTATAATTAATAATGTTTATTGTAATTAAATATTTCATTTACAAATAACTTGTTTTAGGCCCGGTCAATTGTTAGCATTTGTCATTTTATAATTCACTCTCAAAAGAAAAATGTAAAAAATGAACCTGATTTAAACTAATTACTTCGTATTTAATCCTAGATYTGAATTTAATCCAAGCTACTCACTATATTCAATTCATGATAATAAATACGTTAAAGACAAATTCACTGATTATTTTTGTCCGGATAATTGCGAGATTTGCTAAGAGGACTAAATCACCTAAGGTCCCCAACTTCCCATGAGACTACGAGCCTACGACGAGGGACTGTCATATATTACAATATTACAATATTTTACAGTATTTTATTTTTTACACCATTAACGATCCTGTCATATTTTAGTTTGGACGCCTGTAGTAAAGATGACAAAAATATTACTGTATACATACATAACTCCTAGAGCCACGGAGTATTAGTAAGGAGTTTAAAATGAAAATAAAACGTACATTTATTACACCAAATAATGTGTGATTTTATTATAACATGATCCGATAAAAGTTATATTCATGTGAAAACAAAATAAAAGGAGTATATTATAGGACATAAGAGATACACGCTTTGCATTAAAAACATTTTAGTAAAACTTACTATGTACCTTTTTTATATTTTAAATTTTCTCACATTTCAAACCTAAAATAAGRAATAGCTTRCAACGATCATATCATGCACACTACTCATCTAACTTTACTAATTAACACGACCTCATATATCTTTACCAATAGGTAGTTAGTCCTCATGAGTCGTGGCTATAGAAACCAATAGTTACATAAAAGTGACTGAAATCATRACGACTGTAAATAAATATGAATTTCAAAAATGACATACCAGAAAATAATATCAATGCAAAAGTTAAAATAGCCCACTCTATGATTCTAATACAAGCACATGACTCGTGGATCCATATTTCCTCACGGTAGATATTAAAGCATGCTTCTCCACAATCGGCCATATTACATTTGCCTTGGACAGAGCAAATGGGTTCGCAACTCCACGATTTGCATGCAGTCTATAAAATAAAGACAAACAGTCATACAAATGCATATAAATTAAAGTCTATATATCACATTGATTCACATAGTTACAAAAAAATGTTTCGTGTCCCAAAGTTTTACAACAAACCTCCATTTCATAAATGGCAAATGGCAAATGGCAATGTTAGTTTTTAACCCTACGCACGTACTTGCACCATTTACCAGCTTTTCCTGTTTTACTATTTAAATATCCTGCATTTTTATGGTCGAACATCGCTTTGCATTTACCAGACATATATAAAGGTTTTTATTTGGATTTATTTTCATACATTAATTTGATCTTATTAATATTGCGTACGTGCCACCTTTTGGCTTATTATACCAACTTTAGGCAAGGGATCTGATTCATTCGATGCACCCAAAGCCTAGTGCCAAGTATGGTGAGCTCGAGATTTTGAATGATATGTATGGGATGCGATTCTGTCTATCTATATTTGTCCGATTGGAGCTAGCGTGGTCATGTGTGTTATAAGTTCAGATAAGTTTCAAGCCCACGGTGGCCTCATGCATTGACGAGTCAAGGCATATTCCTGCCGTGTTGAGTTTGTAACGAGTTTATGAAAATAAGGCATTTGCATAGGTTAATTGACATGTCGTGTTTTGCCTATTATGCCTCTTAACTAGCCTGTACCTTTCTACAGTTGTACACACGCACTCTTTTTACAGTAGATTATTAGCCGAGTATAGTTCAATCATTAAAAATATGACATAAAGTCTAATTAGCAATGGTGATAGTAATAGCGTTAGATCTTCTCCTGTAAATTAATCATTTTCGATCGCATACACAGCTGCAACACAAAGTGGTCTCTTTATTGAGCAAGCTCTGCTGATCTGAAAGTCTATGTAATGGTGTGAATAATGATGATTACTTTCTTCCAATATCTTAACTTCTCTTATATGAAAATTATAAACAACCGTGTAAAAATCAATAATAAAAACAAAAAAAAATTGTCTTAAAAAAGTGCATAATCACGTGAAATTCAATCTCGAAATATTTAAATTAAAAAGCAAAGTGGAATAGAAATCTAACATGTTAACGACTAACCACCCATGCATAACTGTCTTAAAAATAAATCATTGAATCAAATACAAGTGAGTACACTACTTAATTATTAATTATTTCAGTGGAGTGAAAATTATTTTCATTATTACCAATTACCACCATGCCTCAAAAGCCTAGCCTGCTATTCTGCCTAAATCCTTCAGCAAGTCAGCACACCTTCAATAGTTCCATCAACATTCAAATTAATACGGGAGATGATCAAGACATACTAGTGTGAGTCGTGTTTATCATGTTAGTGTATGTAAGGGACAAAGGAGAGTACCTTTATCACCTCCCAATTACTACTCGTTTTTTAAATAAGCTATAAGGCATACTAGTTTGTGTGATCTGAGTGTGTAAGGCACTAAGACTACTAGTTTTTTGAATAAGTAAATTTATCAAACAGGTTGATTCAAACAGTCGAGTTAAGGTTGTTACCATGACCGCGTCTCATATTGAGTTGGTTGTGGCTTGAAAATTGTTAAACCTAATCTAAATTATCTGATATTATTTGTCATGTTGAATTGCTCCAAGTTTGTCATGCTATCCCTAGCTCGTATTTTGTTGATAATTTGGATCCTATATCATATATGGCATAAGTGCATGACAAAGGTAATACGGAGTACAACGCATGACAAAATATGTATCAGAGATAATAATTTTATAACAAGAATATTTACATATCTTTTCTATGGATATTGTTATGCCTTTGCATATGTGGTATCAATTTTAATAGACCAACATTGAGCAGTAGTTCCACATCATATTCGAATGACAAAGATCATCATTTGCGTCATTGCGTATTCACAACAAATAAGATTTTACTGGATTTTTGTAAATTGCTTGATTGAACAAGCATACCACTGTAGTTTGAAATCAAATTTATAATTCGGCAAAAAGATCCTACACTGGTACGATCATTAGTAGAACAATGAAATAAAATAAATGAACAATGAAAAATGTAGATGAACAATGGTGCAAAAGCCAATAATTGAGTTTCCTTTATGTAGTAATCTATCTGACCCATGAAAACCTTAATTAATTAATTTTGTCTCAAAAAATTACAGTCTTGTAACGAGTACTAAGCATTTCAGTGTTATATGTCCCTCCGTCACACTACGTTTGTTACGTATTCCATTTTGAGTGTTTTCAAAAGTTTGTTACTTTTGAAATCTTTCCATGTATATAAAGACTCCCTATTGGTTTATATTCACATTTATTATATTAATATCATAGGATAGTCAACTATTATTTATTTCTGGTTGGTTAATTAATTAAAAATACTTATTAAATTACCATGAGCATTTTTTAACCTTGAAATAAGTTTTTTCCTATTAAATAACACTAGTAAAAAAAACGCTATATGACACAGCTATATGATGGGTTTTGAGAAACCCCATCATAAAATGATTGATAAATGAAAATAAGTTATATGACGGAGTTTTATACAACCCAATCATATAATCTAATTATATGACGGGATTTTTATACAACCCCATTATATGTCTACTTTACTTTATTTTGTTTTTTTTCCTTCCACAAAAAATTACTTGGGCATTTGTTTATTCATGAATCTCCTATTTCAAAACCCTAACCATCATCTACTCTATTTCATCTCCTCATTCTCTCTCCTCCCCTTCTCGCCTTTCCTCTTCGATCATCACCCCTTCTCTCCCCTCGTCGTCCTTCTTCCCGGCTCTAACTGCRGTAATTTGTCAACGTCGCCGTCGATCCTCTATCTCCTTGCTACTCGGATTTGAGCTTGTTAAATCTCAGGTTTMTTTCTCCTTTTTATTCTCAAATTATTTGTTTGAATGTTGCTCGAATTAAAGAGATTTTTTGTTCAAATTATTTTGAAAATTTAGGATGAGTTTTGTTTGAATTTTGTTGGAATTATGATATTTGTCGAAATTTTGTCTTTGAATGTTAAGTTTTTTCTGCAATTTTATTGAGAATCAGATCTTTCGTCGTTCGTGGGTTTTGGGTTAGCCATGTTTTGTAATAATATTGTAAGTTGTTTTTTTCGTTTTTTTTCGAATATTAGGGTTTGATTTYGGGTTTTATGGTTTCTGAATTTCAATTAGGGTTTCAATTTGATTTGATTTTTTGGGTAAATCAATCAGGGTATTGATTTTTTCGGGAATTTTTAGTGTTTTAATTAGGAACTTGATTTGTTAGGGTTTCTGATCGCTGTGTGTTGTTGTTGTTGTTGTTGCGTGCTGTTGTTACTGTTGTTGCGTTGCTGCCGTTATTGGTGCTGCGACACTGTTGTCGACTTCTGCAGTCGTGGCCACCTGCTGCCACCTCTGTTGCGTGGTGTTCCCTCCTTTGTTTTCCTCTGTTCGTGTTAATATGTAAGTTCAACAAATTAAAGCCTCTTCTATTCTGCCTTATTATATACACTAGAAGCACTTGCATTGTTCTTTGTGTTTTTTTAAACTCTGTTTTAATTAATAATATGATTTGTTAGGGTTTCTGATTCTGGCTACAATTGGAAGCTATTGGAAGTTTATTTTCTTGGTTTTGGTTCAATAGAATTATAGAAGTCTTCGTTGCAAGGTTCAACGTTATCTATCGTGTAATATTATTGTAGCTGCATCAAATATGAAGAACTACAGAGTGAAGCAGGAAAGAAGCTGTTAATTAATGAGATTTGCAGGAAGAGCTCTCGATGATATGTCAAGCGTTGTCTTGGTTGAACAAGAGAGGTACTTCTGTGATTATTATATCTCTATTATATAAGCCAAGGGAGGAGCAATGGTGTCCCCCCTTGGAATATACTTCTTTACCCTTCATAAAAACATATATAAATTTACTTGAAATGTTTTTAATTGACACTTCCTTATTTTACAATTAATCTCATTATATAGCCAAGGAGGAGCAATGGGTGTCCCCCATAAAGTACATTTTTAAAAAAATATAATAAAAATCAATCTTCTCATAAGTCAAATTTCCAATTACCTGTCAATCAATTAAAACAATAATATAGACAATAATAATTAAGAATTTGGACAATAATATGATTATAGTGAATTTAAACACTAACTAGGTATTTTATCATGAATTGGATACAAATTATTTATAACAAAATGACAATTTGGACACAGATTATGTAACTTATATGATTTTTATAATAGATTGGCTTTAAAGAAATAATTTGCAACCTCTTCCACTATATAAAAATAATAATAATAATAATAATAATAAATAATAATAACAACATTACAATTCACTCTTCATCTGAAATCATTCAAAAGATACAATGTTATCTACTATAATGTCAATATGTTTCTTTTGATTTTTATTGTAAATAGCATAGTTACAAAACAGTATATTAATGTATGGAGAATACGTGCATTATACTTGAATTTACATTATTAAAATTGTATAGATGTAGTAGTAATTGAATTACCTTTTCATAAAATTATGTAATTTACAATATTACTTATGTTTATACGTATTGATAACTACATCTCCATCTATCATTTTCATTTACAGTAGTTTTGTCGATCCTAATATTTTTCATGTTCATAATGTACTAATTTTTTTATGCTATCAATAAGTCTTGGTAACTATTTCAATACATATGACAAAAAATGCATAAATATGATTTTTCAATGAGTCTTTATAAGTTTGAGTGACATATTATGAAAACCAACAATAAATTTCTCAAATATTGCTCCCATGCATTTTGCTAATTTATATGTACCCTGCACGCATCGCGCTGCACAAAAACGCATAGTGTTAGATAAAGAAAACTTCAATAACAATTATAAGCATAAAAGAGAAATTTATGTTTAAATCACATAACTAATTTAACAAATTTGAGTAAATTTTTATTTAAATTTTTCAATCAATTATAAACCGAAAAATTGCATAATTCTTTTCTACCTAAACATTAAATTTCAATAGCAATCACTTTTAACTAAGATCTCATAATTCTCAATTATATATAAAGTAGAAGGCAGTGTTATTATTAACTAATTATATATCATAACATTAGATTAAAAAATTTATTCCACGCACGCATTTGCGTGCCATAAAAAGCTAGTTTGTATATAATAAAAATCATTCCATATAATTTGTATTAGACCAAAAAAAGGAATCAAAATTAAAATTCTAGAGTATATAGTAACATTTGTTTTGCTGGACTTTATTATTCACTACTATGTGTAATTTGCTCAAATGGGCTAAATTTCTCATACGTATCTGATTATTTCTTCCATAAGGTTGGCTTATAATAGTCCTTGATTCTTTTTTTTGAAAGGCCTATTCGCTCAAATGGCAGAGCAATGCTGCTGAGTGCACATTATGTGTGTTTCAAGCCTACATATAACATGTATATAGGTGGACAATCTATTTTGATGTATATGTAATGTATATGTATATGAATGTATATTAATGTATATGTATATGTATATTATATGTTGTATATGTATATGTATAGTGTATATGTATATGTAATATGTATATGTATATGTATAGAATATATGTATATATAGAATACATGTATATGTATATGTTTATGTATATGTATTATGCTATATGTATATGTATATGTTATATTATATTATATATATTATATGTATATGTATATGTATAATGTATATGTAGTATGTATATGTATATGTATATGTTATTATGTATTATTATAGATTATTATATGTATATGTATAGTATATTTATATGTATATGTATATGCTATATGTATATGTATATGATATGATATCTATATGTATATGTATAGATATATGTATATGAATAGTATATGTTATGTATGGTATAATTTTTTTTAATTAATTTTTAATTATATGATGGAGTATTAGATAATGCATCATATATATAGTTAGAATTATATAAGGGGTTTTATTAAAAAAACTCCTATTCATATACTTATATGATGGGGTTTTCTGAAACCGCTTCAATTTATACTACTTCATTTATATGATGGTTTCCATCTATAATATCGCTTTCCCATCAAGGTTCATACCCATCTTTCCTTAAAGTTCCCTACCATATATTATTTGAGTGTAAAATTATAGAAACTATATAATATGAGAAGTGGGGTTAACAAAGTAGATTAGGATTGACAGAGAAACAATTAAAATTACATTTTTTAATATACATTGAGTGTATTGCAATGGTATATGAGAACCACTGGTGGACCACCACAATTAAAAAATAAGATAAAGTTTCTTAAAATGGAATAAAGTGAGAGTGGTAGAAACCTTTTAAAGAAACGTCCAAATGAGGGAAGTGTAGGACTTCAAAGGAACAAAAGAGTAGTAATTTTATTTTTATGTCGCAGTACCCATATGATGGAGTTCAATCTACGACATATGCTCATTTGGAAAAACCCATTCATATGGAACTATTCTACTATTGTTAAATACATTACTAACCTCATATTAACTTAACTCTTAATATTGGTGATAATATTCCAAACATAACAAACATAGTGTGACAGTGAGAGTAGTAGGGCATGAAAATATAATGTGACATAAATTAAACTAATTAAAACCTTCTAAGTTTGTAACCTACCACCTACCATCATTAGAGGTTCCATATACTTCGTAACTAGCATGACATGATTTGAGGAACAAATGGAGTAACTAGATTAATTACCTTAGTTAGTCCGCAATTTTTTCACCGAAATAAAATAAAATAACCTAGCACCCAATATCTATAAATTGCACAAGGTAATTTAGTAAGTGATAAAATATTAAGGTACCATCGGAAAATGCACAATTAAATTACTGTGCATCAGATTATACCGACCCTTTTGATTAATACATAGTAACCATTTTTATCGAATACAGTGACCTATTATTATCCCTATATTGATTATAAGTGAAAATGGGATCACTATATTGATATAAAGGTAATCTAATGTTGTATGCACAATAAATTCTTATTGTACATCTGGATGATACAATACCTTCTATTGAATAACTGTAGAATTAATCTCTGTATTATAACTAAACTTTTTCTGATACAAAACATTATCAATTTTGAGAGGTTTTTTTTTTTTTTTTAAAAAAAAGAAGAAAGGTAGGAAAATGATGGTGGAGGAGATCATGACTGTATGCACCGACGCACGGATAAGAGCAAGTAACAACGGGATCAGACCTATACATGTCTTGATAATCTATGACATTGGCAAGGAACACATGTTTCTAATAATTAACTTTTTTTTTCTTACTTGACAGAGAGTTTCTATTTACTCCTAATACAAATATTTACAATAGTACAAAGAGTATAACCAATTTATATTCTAATTAGGGTCATTATAATGATGTATTATACAAGCCATCTCCTTGGAATAAAACGAAGGGTCACGCTTTAATATATCGTTGCCACTTCATCATCAGACTCCCATGCTGACGGCCTCTCCATCGGCATGTCATCCACGACCATGTATTCACTTGGAAACGTCTCACTAGAGCTTACTATGGAAACGTTTTTGAAAACCGGGAAATTAAAAAATTTTTTAAATGAACAACAGATTAACAAAATATTTGAAAATAAGAACATTTACCACCCTACGAAGAACATTACCTATCTTAAAACGAAACCAAATAAAATCATCAACAAATGTCAAGACTTAATATACAAGTTGTTTTAGAATTAAAGAGTACAAAAAAGAAAAAATTTTGGTGGCACGGAAAACGAAAAAGATGAAAAACGTTTACTAGGTGAATCTGAGTGTCGGAGAACGGAGAATAAGTTAAACGTCAAATCGAGCGTGAACGGAATTATGCGATTAAGCATATGTGTTGCTCTGCTAATGCAATCTTAATTATGTCAAGAGATTAATACCTTGTTCTTGTTGGGTTTGAATTTTAGGAAAAATAGCCAACAACTAGACCCACTATTCTTCTTCCACTTTGAAACAACTACCCCACTTTTTTTTTAAAAAACAATTATCCATCTTGGTTCTTTTTATACCAAAGTTGCAAACCACTAACCCACCCCAGAATATCAGGTGGAACCAAAACCACCAAACACGCATCATGGGGCCCACAGTGGCTGATTTACCGGCCAAACACTCCCCGTAATGTGACGTAAAATTCACCCTATATACCCTCACTATATCACCCAATATTGCGTATATTTTCGTTTTCTTTTCCCATTCTCCTTCCTCTATTTTACTGAGACTTACTAATTTCTCCTCCCTCTTCTTGTCCATTGTCTAAGTTCCTTGCTCCTCTGAGCTAACAACAACACAGGACACATCACAATATATTCAATAATTCAATTCTATTATTGCTTCTTACTGTACATACACTTCACACCTTCAAAACCTCCACTCAACAATAAAAAACAAGGCGGGAATCTACACAACACCCCCCCCCCCCCCCTTAACAACTCACAACCACCTCCACAATGCAACCCACGAAGCGGCTTACTCCCCCACCACCAAAACCTATCTACAGCTATCCACGAACATGCCCCTTACCACCCGAAACAACCCCATACCAATCCAATCAACTCAAGTACGTACTTCTCTCCTCACACTTCAAACCCCAAAGACAACCCGCTTACCCCACCCGTCTTCATCGATCCTGCGACTCCTACCATATTAATTCTGCTAAAAATATCCGTCCTCCGGCAACACTAAAGCAACAGAGCAAGCTAAGCCTAGCAAGCAGCATGGTCCAAGAGCAACTAAACCACTCACAAATTTTTTTTGCCAAAAAGTCCCCAAAAATTCATATTTCGAGTGGGATATAATATCCACTCGAAAGAGCCAAGTAATTCGCCCCTACAAGCACTATCATCCAGAAAAATTTGCTCGTCCAACTTCTGACCCACAAATAACCGACCCATAATAATGTTCCACGAAATCCCCAAAAATTCGAAAATAAACTTTAGAGAATATGGGTTAAATTCGAAAACAATTTATGTGAAGGAAAAAGACGGAAGAAATTGAAGTTGATAGTTAGTTGAGAGTAAAATTTCCTGGTGAGTAATATATTGAGTGTGAATTTGAGTTTGAATGAATATTGAGATAGAGCAGATGGAGAAGGAAGTGAGGAGAGTTGTCGAAAGAAGAAAGTCGGAAAGAAGAAAGGAAAAAAAAAAAATAAAAAAAAGTGGGTCAAATAGGGTAAACATTTTACAACCATAACGGGTAGGTTTTAGCCATCGGAAAAACAGACCCACTGTGCCCCATGTTGCGTGGTGGTTTTGTTCACCTGAAATCAAAGGAAAGTGAAGGTAGTCGAGTTCGGCAAACTTATATAAAAAAATGAGATAGATGATGTTTTTCAAAAATAAAATGGGGTACGTTGTTGACAATTTTCCTTAAATTTATGATATTTATTTTGACTTCAGTCAGTTTCAACTTTAACTTTTAGCAAAACTTTCAGTCAGTACAATAACACTTTAGTAGTTTAATCCTCACCTGCTTCAACTCACGTTTATTTTCAGAAACTTCAACTCGTTCAATACAATTCTCAGCTTATTTATAGCCCACTATGGCCAACCCAAAAGAACATAACTATCCTTTTTATGTTTTAAATTACATACTACTGCGAAAAGCGAGTACTCCGTACAATACATTCTTTTTAAAGTAGATGCGTTTTTAACCTTAACCATATGTATTAAAATTTAAAATGATAAAAACTTATAAATATTTTCTACTTTCCAAAAAAATTAGGGTTTTCTAATACCATGCCCGTTCGAATTGTTTTAGGTTTCTAAAAACTGGTACCCATATTTTTAAAAAAAATTTAAGTTGTGCCCTCTAATTTCTTTCAACTCCTAAGTCCATCTTGCCCTATATTTCACTTTAACAACCACTAAGAACTATGGGTTAATTATACTATTTAAAGAAAAGGAAAAAAAAAATAGAAACCAAATCCACCACCAAACAAAACATACCCACGCCACCTTACTACTCAATCATACCTCTTCCTTTAATAATTTTTACTTAGTTAAGACTAATTTAAGTGATATAAGGACCTGACTTAGAAATTGGAGAAACTTGGGGAATAAGACAACTAGAATTTCTAAAATGTATCGAAGTGTGCGGCTTAGAAAATCGCGAAAAAAAACTAGATAGCACACCCTTAAAAAAAACCCAAAAAAAATCATTAAAATGTTTTGATTTTGTTGTAAAAAAAAAATCTAAAAAGGAAATGAGATCTAATTTAGTGTTTTTTAGTCATTAGAAATCACAAAATCTACTCGTATTTCAACTTTAGGATTGTAGTAGTAGAAGGTAGTTTAGGTCGATGAAAATAAATACTGATATTACCGAGGGCACCGGACGGGAATTGCGGCCGATACAATAGAAGAGCAGCTACCGCAAAAAGGGCATACGAACGCCGCACACTTACAGTTACCCGTTGTTTGCCTGTGGAAACTAAAAAGTACCATTGACGACGTTCCGTGAAGCTTTTCTTTTCTTATTTTTTACTCCATATGTTATTTACTATGATATATGCATAAATTTTACTAAAAAAACAAAATTAAAATTATGTGCATATACTTATGTCAATTTAATACTAAATTGACCAAATACAACTTGACCTTTTTAATTATTGGAAAAAAAAAGCAATATACCACCTAAAAAGTTCAAAACACACACTTACATAAATAGAGTAAGTTACTAATAATTCTAAATTTAAAAAATAATGAGTAATTTAATTAACAAAGGAAAATAGAAAAAAAACTTGAAAAAATGCTTAATATTTTATAACTTAAATTTTTATTAAAGACATTTTTGAAATTACATAAGCATCAAAGCACGCAACTATGCTGCAAAACAACCTCTATCATAACTAAGTAAAACATATTGTGTAATAACCACAACCAGTCGGAGAGCTGGTTTAATACCGTTTGCCGTTGGTTGGGCATGTGAGACGGACGGCCTCAGGAGGGCAGCCGGTGCGGGGGGAGACAGGAAAAGTGATCACATAGATTTAAACGAAGTAGAGGGGACCGAAAATGACTTGATCGGAGGGAGTTTAAAAAGGGAATTGAAACTGTTAGGTATTTACAAAACGGACGAACCTCACATCGTAGAGATGAAGGAGGAAAATTCATTCGTGAGGATGACCTGTCAGGCTATAATCACGTGTTGGTCATTGTGTTAACGACCCAATTAAGAAATTAAGGCTTTAAGTTGATTGATTGATTGAAACCAAACCATGTGACCCGTGACATCCTGAGAGTAAATAATAACTTAATTGACTAAACTCACCTCCCAATTTTAGATCCTTGGGAATCGATTGTCAAGTCTCCCTCTCTTAACACAAAAACACAAAACATATGGCACTGTGTTAATCTCTGCATATTTGGGTACCCGACTATGCCACTGAGAGTCAAAGGTCAAGTAATGAGCAAAAAGATCGAGAGACATGTTAGTTAAAGAGCGTAGCTTGTTGGTAAGCGCATAGATCTCCGGTAAGCTTTATTCCAGATTCATGTGTGCCTTTGTCTAAATTACTATTAAAATCTATAGATGCAAGATTCCGAAATGAAGGCTGAATTGTGATGATATTATAGCTGCATTCAATTTAGGTTAATAAGGTCGAGGCATCATGTAAATGGAATTGATGTGATCATGCAATCTCTTATGGTATTTATTTA
>SNQN01005684.1:7784-28560 GCA_008642245.1 Bassia scoparia
CGAAATTGTTATCATGGGTTCTTATGATAATATGATAGGTCCAAGAATGATTTGGGGCCAAACTAGTCCATACGGGGGACTTTTGAATCCGTTAAAGAAAAAACAAGAAAATGTCGAAACACTCGGTGGATGCAGTGTGCATAGTATTTGGGTACAAAACTGCTGGAATAATAATTTATTATAACTGTGAAGGCGTGAAAGAAATTCCGGATAAATTCGAGCTGGGTCGCCGAGATGTCATTTTTTGGCCGAAAAACGTGGACTATACATGACTGAAATGAGGTTTCCGGACAATATTCGGAAAAATTGCCAAAATTTTTACTATAGGTTATCGTGATAATATGATGGGTCCTAAGAAGATTTGGGGCCCAAATTATTCCATAAGGGGGACTTAGTATTAGGATGCAGTTGGAATAATCATTTCTCATGACACTGAAGGCGGGACAGGAATTCCGAAAAAATTCGAGCCGGGTCGCCGAGATGTCATATTTTGGACGAAAAACATGGAATATATACTGAAATGAGGTCTCCGAACAATTTTCGAAAAAATTACCGAAAATTTTACCATAGGTTAATATGATAATATGATGGTTCAAGGAAGATTTGGGGGTCAAATGAGTCCCTAAGGGGGACTTTTGAATTCGTTAAAGAAAAAAYGAGAAAACGTCGAAACACTCGTAGGAGGCAGTGCGCAYAGTATTTGGGTTCAAAATTGTTCGGAGACCTCATTTCAGTGATGTATAATCCACGTTTTTCGGCCAAAAAATGAAATCTCGGTGAYCCGACTTGAATTTGTCCAGAATTTCTGTCACGCCTTCACGGTMATGAGAAATGACTATTCCAACAGTTTTGTAATCAAATATTAAGCACACTTCCTCCTATGAGTGTTTCGACGTTTTTTGGTTTTTTCTTTAATGAACTCAAAAGTTCCCCGGATGAGCTCATTTGGCCCCCAAATTTTCTTTGGACCCATCATATTATCATATGAAATCATGGAAAAAAATTCGGCAATTTTTTCCGAAAATTATTCAGATGCCTCATTTCAGTGATGTAGAATCCACGTTTTTCGGCCAAAAAATGACATCTCGGTCACTCGGCTCGAATTTGTCCAGAATTTCTGTCACACCTTTACGATCATGAGAAATGACTATTTCAACAGTTTTAGACCCGAATACTAAGTATACTGCCTTCTACGAGTGTCTCGACATTTTCTCGTTTTTTTCTTTAACGGATTCAAAAGTCCCCCATATGGACTCATTTGGCCCCCAAATATTACTTGGACCTATCATATTATTATATTAACCCGTGGTAAAATTTTTGGCAATTTTTCAGAAAATTGTCCGGAGACCTTATTTCAGTCGGTGAGCCGCTCGAATTTGTATAGAATTTCTACCACACCTTCAACGTCATGTGGAATTACTATTCCAACAGTTTCGGAACAAAATATTAAGCGTACTACCTCCCACGAGTGTTTCGACATTTTGTCGTTTTTCGTTTAACGAACTCAAAAGTCCCCCGTATCGACTCATTTGGCCTCCAAATCTTTCTTGGACCCTTCATATTATCATATTAAACCATGGTAAAAAATTTAGCAATTTGTCCGAAAATTGTCCGGAGATTTTATTTCGGTGATGTATAATCCACGCTTTTCGGCAAAAAACCAAGTCTCGGTAACTCGGCTTGAATTTTTTTTTCTGAATTTCTACCACTCCTTCAACGTCATGAGGAATTACTATTCCAACAGTTTCGGAACCAAATACTAAGCATACTACCTCTCACGAGTATTTCGACATTTTGTCGTTTTTCCTTTAACAGACTCAAAAGTCCCTCGTATGGAGTCATTTGGCCCCCAAAATCTTTCTTAGACCCATCATATTATCATATGAACCAATGGTAAAAAATTCGGAAATTTTTCTGAAAATTTTCCGGAGACCTCATTTCAGTGATGTATAGTCCACATTTTTCAGCCAATAAACAACGTCTCGGTGGACCGACTTGGTTTTTGCCAGATTCTCCAGATACCTTGATGGGGAAGAAGGAATTAGTTCCATGGACAGTTTCTGCCCTCTCAAAATACCAACCTTCTTAGTGCCTCACCTTCTTACGAGTGTTTTGTCAGGTTGTGCGTTTAGGGGTATTTCAAAAGTGCTACATATTGACTTATATTTGGCAAGGACAGCCTGAAAAAGGAGCGAAACCGATGCCTCCAATAATTTCCTCTGGCGTGGTTTCATATCGGGATAATTATGCTTATGAATCCATCGATAGTATAAAGACACAAAAAGTGTAAAGGGCAAAATCACGGCGATGCAATACTACATATTTATTCAAAGAGAAATTTATTTCGTAGACCGCTTATACCGTAATACTGTGATTTTGTCCACGAATATTCTCTTTATGAATCGCTCATATTTGATGGCTCCAGAAGAGGCCCCAAGACTTCGCTTTAGTAGTGTATGAATAAATTTGGAGAAGAGTATACGAGTGGCCCAACCGAATTGAAAATTTCTCATCAAGGCAAGACGTGGTCTAGAAATGCTACTAATGGCATATGCAAAGTGGCTAAAGATAAAAAACCACAAGGATTGCTTTCAAGATGAGACACAGGAATGTGGAGAGGATCATGATAAAGATGTAGAAGTCAGAGGTGGGGCGCGTACTCATTCTTGGCAAGCTGCTTAGAGGCTTATGTCCTGTGCAAATACCAAAGGACGGAAGGGAAATCAATAGTGCCTCGGGGTGCTTCTAGGGACAGTGTGGCAAAATATTGTAGATGGTTATTATTGCATTGTTACGAAGTGTATACCGATTCGAAGAATAATGTTCGCGAAGACTGTGGGCACCTAGGCTTTAAAAAGTCGTCTCGGCCATACGTCATCATTTTATACCGTATGAGTCTGCCATCATGTCTATTTGGGTCTAGGTTAAGTTGGTGAGTATTGTTCATCGTGAAGTTTAACGGATCTAGGTTTTAACAAATAATGTGTATTAACCCTCATCTCAAGCATGCAACTTGAACCATGTTCCCCCAATTTATTAAAACGACTTAAGATATGCTCAGGATGCGCTAACTACGAGGGATATAAACTTATAAGTTCACACTAATTAGTTGTGGGGAACGGTAAATTAGAACACGGTAAGAGGCTATTTCACACTGCAATATTCCGCAATCATTTAATACCTGTTTGTTTCTCAGTAGCCTGCGAAGTCCTACCTATTATTAAATGCCAGCATTGATTTAGACAAGATGATGGAGACCGCAACTACTTTTTACCAAGGCTCGTAGAACTGGAAGAATGGACCCTATGGCTCATTTAGATATCATTTAAGATAACCTTCATGGACAAAATCCGAGATTTGTTTCTCTGACGGCCCAGTTGAAAACGACGTCTCGGCAATGGGTTGAAACCAGAAGGTTTATTCCCCGGAGGTACACACCTAGTTTAAGACATTTTATCGGTATGACTATAGAAATCCAGCTAAACGAATGGATTCTGGACTAATTCTTCTTGTGTCCACAAACTCCTTAAGCTATTGATGGCATTGACAAAGGACTTCCCCATAACATTGGTTCTCTGCATTCAAAGGAGTCGGCATGACCCTTTTCCTTTTTGCTTGGTATAGATGAAAGTACAAGGCCATCCAGAGAGCCGGTGATGTGCCAATGTGTATAGGGTGTAATTTGCGTGGGGGTCATGACATTGGGCAGTATTGCGTGATGAACTAGACTTAGGTTATCCAAGTTCTGGGCTCAGCTCAATGAGGACACACGCAGTGAATTTGCCTCGAGATTTTATCTAAGTCGGAGATAGGTTCAGATACTTGCTAGTATGGTATTCTGGAATGAGCGTGGTTCCAGTGTTGATATTTCGGGTTGCACCAATGATGAGGTTATGTGGATCTCGGTGTTTGACGGAAAGACTCGCCTGGACAATCGGACTGATGCTTAAGATAATTTCATCCTGGTCATTCATGCCAAAAGAATTGTAATTTGATTCTTCAATCTTGCAAGATGCTGGCTCATAGATAAGTCAGGTCCTGGGTGGTGAATGGTAGAGTTTGCCTTGGTTCATCAATTATCATATGAAGATCGATGCCATTGACAGAGGTGTTATACAATTTGTCCAGATCGAAAATTAGTCCTTAAAGGCAAGGGATAGAAAATACTAGGTGTCAGTGCGTATAAAAAGCCATTGCCATGTACGGAATGGGCTCATAGAAGAGCATGTCTCAAAGTGTGGTGTCGCACCGAAGTCGATGTAAGGATGATTGGCCCGGTGGGAGTGAGAAAACACTCTACTCTCATCACGATGTTTTCTGCCGAATAAAAATGAAGTAATCCGGCCACGATCGTTGCGTCCAGATATGCAAGCCCAAGTGAAGGGAAACCTTAGGCCGGTTGCGATTGTGCCTCATGAAGACGCAGACCTCACAATAATTCTCCCCAAATACCTGAGGTAAGAAGGATTAGTCCATGGAAAGTTTCCGCCCATCAAATACAACCTTAGTAGCCTTCTAGGAGTTTTGTCAGTTTGTCGTTGCAGATTCAAAAGTGCTGCATATTAACTTATTTGGGGCCAATTTTCCTTGGTTCATTCTATTTCTATGGCGACACGCTGCGGTAAGTAGTGTTTCTGCAATATTGGTTATCGATCAGAAGGAGACAATATTAATTTCGAGTTTAATGAAGGCTCGATGTGGGATACCAAAAGGATGACTTTGTTATAATCCACGATTTTTTTCGGCCAAAAAACGACGTCTCAGCAGACCCTTGGTCTTTGCAGAATTGCGAACGGATCTATGATTGAGGAAAAATTTGAAACAGTTGGATTTTGCAAGAGAGTTTTGATTCGATCGCTGAGGAGTGGAGCGTAGGCAAAAAAATATATCGCACCTCCGACCTCCCGGTTTAACTCTCTCTGTTATGCCGACCCCACATATGGGATTAGGCATAGATTGATGGGTGATTGATTGATTTTGTAAAGTCTTACATAAGGTCCTGTCCAAATGATTGAAAATCCGTGTGGTTCAAGTTTGGTCACGCCCCCCTTACTCTTTCGCCCCTAGTCTTACAAAGTGTTGGTCCGCACACATACCAAGGTCGGGCTGACCCTCATGAGGTGCTAAGAATTCCTTAGCTTACCACATCAATTAAGCAGAAAATAGAAGATACGGGGTGTATTATATGACCTCTTAACAGATTACAATGAAAAGGAAATACTAATTCCCTTTACGAAAGTGATTCTCCCTAAGATGAGCTATACGAGTTTCACTTCGTCTCCCGAAGTACGGGATGACACTTGATACCCTCAACGTCCTATTGCTCTTTAAGCACCAAAGTCTAGCTATAGTGCGGGAAAGAGACTCCTTAACAACCCTGCTATACCCAATACTACTAATAACTCAGAAAATGCTAATGCTATCATGCCCCTCCCCTAATGATCCGCATACATAATATCCCTCGCGACTTGCCAAAGTGTTCCTAAGTAGAGCGGTTTTGAATCGGTTGTCGAAGGCTGTCGCGGATCAAAATTCCCCCCATATTGTACTGCTTTATTGGCCCCTCCCCAATTTTGCTTTTAGAGGGGTTATCGATATTATCATCCTGATCACCATCGGTCCTACACCTCCTATAAACTCTTTAATCACCTAAAAACAATTTCCCGAGATACGACAAATTTTTTTTTGAAAATTTGCATTCTTAGTCAACCTTCATTTCTACTTGCCCAAAAATCCCTTATAAATGTTTGTTTTTACTACCACAAAAACTCACAGACCCAACCAACACAAAGCAAACACCCAAAACCGAAAAAAAAACAGACCAACCTAAACAAAAGCCACCAGACAACACCACCCGTACCACAACGCCAGTCAGACCCACACCTACACCACGTTCAACCACGCAACTTCCACCCCTGTCACCAAACCCAACATCACACTGCCCCGTTCACACAACCGCACAGTTTCGAACCAGGCCACAACACACGCCACACTCAACCACACCCCCAACCCCCACCAACACTCCCCAAGCAGTTTTTTTCTGGCTAAATCACCACACAAACCCCGCCCACCAAACACACAAATCGCACCACAAATCAAGAATTTTCTCCCACACCTCTAATGGTGAATGAGCGACCACATATGAGTCCCAATCGTATAGGCACAGCACATAAGCCGTTTCGAACAGAGCCTAAAACCTAAACACAATATCTCAGAGCGTGCCCCGAAAAAGACAACCAATCGCGGCATGCTTCTCGCGCGAAATGGCTCAATGAGGTTGAACATTCCCAATGGCTTATGTGAGATATTGATTCTCACACAACAATTTGCTTCTGTATCGCAAATTGGTGGTGCTTCCTACGAGAGTTTTACATTTTGCTGTTTGTTTTTCGCGGACCCAAATGTCCCTCGTATGGTCCGTTTCGGTCTCAAGTTTGCTTGGGTTCATCAGATTATTATATGATTCCATGGTAAAATTTGGAAATTTTCCGGAAACCTATTTCGTGATGTATAATCCACGTTTTTCAGCCAAAAAACGACGTCGGTGACTAGGGCCTCGGTTTTCTAAAGTTTCTCCCACAGTTTGAGGGTGATGAGGTGGGTTCTTGGTAAGTTTCGGGCCCAAATACTAAGGGTAATGCTTATATGACGTTTTTGTCGTTCGCGGACTCAAGTCCCCATATGAACACATTATGGCCCCAAGTTTACCTTAAATTTATTACATATATCATATGAACATCGGTAAATTACGAAAAAATGTAGTAAATTACACATATTTTTCGGAGATTCATTTCGTTATTAAAATCAAAAATTTTCAGCCAAAAAAGAATCTCGAGACCCGGCTCGGTTTTGCCCAGAATTTCTCCCCAAATTGGAGTCTATGAAGGAGTTCTTGACAAGTTTAGCCCCAAATACAAGCGTGTGTGTCTCTAGAGCGGTTTTGACGTTTTGTCAGGTTGCGTCGTTCGCAGATAAAAGTCCTCCGTATGTCCATTTGGGCCCCAAATTTTCATTGGGTTCATACATGATTAATCATTGAACCTATGGTAAAATTTTTGGTAATTTTCTGAAATTTTCCGAGACCTCATTATTCGTATGTTTGATAAGTTCCACGTTTTTCACGGCCAAAAAACAACGTCTCGATGACTCGGCTCGATTTTGCCTAGAATTTTTCCACACTTAAGATGTGATGAGGAGATGGTCTTTGAAGTTTCGGGTTGTTTCCGACCAATTTGTCTCAAAGCATTTACAGGTGTGAAACTTCTTGTAGATTTGATCGATGATCCTTTCCTCTTTGTTCCAAGTTAGGCAACAAATGACTGGCCGGTGAACAAAGGCCGATAAGAAAGATGAAATCAACTCAGACAACTATGAATTGGCTGAGGGAAATTAGGTTTTTGAGATTTTTCTCCACAAATGTAAAAATTAAGTTAGTTCAAAAACACAAAGTCTAATAAATTCTTTGCCTTTCTAAGTTATCTAAATATTCATTATGGATTTTTTGAGGAAAATACCTATGGTTTGGAAAAATTTGAAAATAAATACCTAGTTTTATGAATTTATTTTACTGTACAACATTACCTAAGGTTTGAATGTTCTTTTGTTAATCGGTAATCTAGCTGCCTTGGACCGTTAACAGATCTGTTAACTTTGGGGCCACTTGTTTTTTTTCTTCTTCCTCTTCTTTGCACGAACTCTCCACCTGCTTCACCACTCGCGCCGCCGTTCACCGCACCTTCTAATTCACGCCTCACAACACCCACGACCGACATCAACCCCCTCATTCCGCGCATCCCCTTGCCCACGACAACACGAAGCAGAGCTCTCACCCACAAACATACACTCAAACCCACCCCACTATACCCGCAACCGCAGCAGCACCAACAACTACCAACATCATATTCGACCACTTCGACCCAACAACCACCGCACAATCAAACACAGATTTTCGAACAATTGAAACTACAACAACACCACCATGCCTCACTTCAAATTGTACCCCAAATCTGGTGTTGGAATTATTCCCCAAATCAAATTGGAGTCTTGTGYTGCTCGAATTGTTGTTGGGTTTCAATCAAGCCCATAAACGCAATCTGGGCTCGAATTGTTCCCCAAATGAATGCGTTGGGTTTCAACCAAACATAGAAACGTAACGCAACAATAGCAGGGGCGCAACAACAAATCGAGGAGAGAGATAGTTTGAGCGTGGTTGGGTGGTTCATTAGGTAGTTCAAATGATTGKGTCATGGTTAGGACTTAGGAGTGGTTGGRTGTGGTTTGAATGAGGTGGTTGTGTTCTTGGTTGGGCGTCGTTAGGGTCGTGGTTGGGGTGGTGGTGGTGGTACCAAAGAGGAAGAAGGAAGGGGTGGTGATGGGTTGTGGCAGGTGGTGGTGTTGGGTTGCGGTGGAGAGAGGAGAGAGAGAGAGGGAGAGGGGTGGTGGTGGTGGTGGTGGCTGGTTCAAGCAGTGGTGCTGGGAGGTGAGAGTGAGGGAGATGAAGATGAGATGAGTGATGAATGAGGGGTGAGATGAGGGAGTAGCAGAAAAAGAAAAATGCGGGGGTAAAACGATCAATTCACACGAACGACGTTAATTTTTGGACGGAAATAGAGCACTAGGTACCGATTAGCAAAAGAAATTTCAAACCTTGGTATTTAAGTAAAATAAATCTGAAACTAGGTATTTATTTTCAAAATTTTTCCAAACCTAGGTATTTTTCCTCAAAAAATCCTATTATATTTGTGTACTGATTATCAGTTTTTGGATTCTAACTTCAGATGATTTCTTGAAAAAAATATTACCTTGCACAAATGAGGGTGTGCTTTTTAGGATTTTCGMAATCACCTCATATTTCATCCCAATTTTTGTTTGGCTTTATTATATAACAAGGGAACCACACAAATTTTCTAATCATTCTATACACTTTGGTTAGGACACTTTTTTCTCAATGATCTATAAAGTTCAATTTTAGCTCCCAAGAGATCATTCTGAACTCATCTTTTTTGCCCAAATTTTACCTCACATGTTTACGGTTTTATAAGATGGCTCCTTGTCAGATTTAGGGGTGCTTATTCAGCTAAGCAACTCACGAGCAACTCGTGTTCGACTCGATCAATGCTCGACTCGAGTTTGCTCGTACTCACTCGAATAAGCCGAGTACGAGCAAACTCGAAACTCAATAATTTTATAGAAAAACCAATAATTTTCTACATTATATTTTTAAAAACAAAATTTCCATTGACACTTAACATAAAACTTAATTAATATACTATAAATGGAAAAATTACGTAAAGAATTGAACATATAGCCAAATATTTTCTCAAAAAAATGTAGGTTTCAAGAGGGCTAAAATATTAGACGAGCAACTCGTGATCGGCTCGACTCGAAATCTAACAAGCACGAGTTGAGCACCCCAAGCTCGGATCGACTAGCTCGATAAACACCCCTAGTCAGATTTTTAGCCTTGAAAAATAACAAGTACGGAGCCACACACACACAAGTTTCCCTTTACAAGAACCTATGTCTTGTGCACATATATTGGTCACACTGCCCACACATTGCACTACGACTTCATGCCTTGTGAACACATTGCCCACACACTACACCATGGCACCATGCCTTGTGTACACATTGGCCTATGACATCAGAAATTTTATGAAAAAAAAACCTATAMAAAACAAAATATATACTCAATCCTGTATCTTACAAAAATTTCTTACAATTCTGCATTGCAATGACATTACAGTATTACTCTATACAATTTCGCTTTCACCAAACGGTTGCTTCTGTCGCTATAACACCTGACTCTCTGCCCAAAAGTTCAACATACACCTATCGACACAAGAAAAAAACAGAGGACGCCTACTCTCACTGCCAAGTCTCAACACACTCCATATGATGCAGAGAAAAAATTAGGCACGCACGTTCCCTCGAAAGATGAAGAAACTAGGGTTATCTCAAACAGCAGGGCCAACTTGTTCGACATAATAGCCTAAACTCCTGCCAAAAACAAGAATGCTGTATTGACATAATTCACTCTTCACTGTTCTTGCTACTTTTCACCTCTTCTTCTCTGTCTTACATCTTCTTCTTATGAGTTTTGCTGGAAGCTTGGCAGGGAATTGCGTTGCACTATACCTCGCAACGGGAATAACAACAATGGTTATGGGGTGATTGAGACGCTAAACAAGAAAATTATGACAGTAGATCCATATAAGATAGACAGACAGAGCAACGTGTTCCGTATATGGTGTTATCCCCGCAATTCTGAGGACCCTTCCAAGAATACCCAGAGTGCTTTCAAACTCAATGGGCTCAGAATGACATAATAGTTCCACAGTCTTGAAGCGATATTCTAAGATCGGTGTAGGCTGCTATTGTAATACCAAACAACTTGGGCATGCCACTGGAACTATAGATTCAAATTTGCTAGTTCACAGAATCCACAAGAAGTATGCAGTATCTAAAAATCTCCATTGTCAGCCCAATTTCGTAGATTAATGGTCATGTATCGTGATGACTAGTCAGGAACATCTATACAGGATATCCAGGATAATTTATCCTGTGATCATACCAAAACTTGTAGAGCTCGATGGAGCGTGTTTACTTAACATAATTAAACCTTCCATTTAGGCCTATGTGCCACAGTAATATGGAATCACCGGAAAAATGATCACACGCAATCTGTAAAATCACGCATCAGGAAAGAAGTGTGGAAACGGATTCTGAACACATGTATCAGCATCCTGTAAATTTAAGATAGGAAATTGTCAGTTTGGGAACATAAGTAGAGTAGATGCCAATTTTCTTAGAAGTTTATGGTTTGGACGACAGGTAAATAATTTCAGTAGCACAGTCTAACTTTATATACCAACTAGCAGGAATCAGCAATATAGACCATAATGTAATACTCGCCACCTAAAAGACGGACTGAAAGGATTTTAGTCAGGCTTTAATTTTATTCTTATTTTTTTGCTCGGTGGGAGTTTCTTGTCGAGCACAAGATTAACGTAATCTGAAGCAGAAGCCAGTAATAAAAAGCCCAACATAATAATTATATACAAAGCACGCCACTTGAGAAGCGGTATACGTTAATGGAAAATTACATGTGGACTCTTGGACTCCATTGATCTAAATAAATGCGGAGACAAACACAAAGACTGACACTGAATGAATGCAGTACAATTGGTACTATAAATAACACGCAGAAAATAGATGAAATATAATAGCAACCACGTACAATTGAGCTATAAAATAACAACCAGGAAAAGAGAAACAATCGGTAACTAGTAACATATCAGCGACAACACCCATGGCAAGGACCCTGACACAAGTTCTCCGGCAGAATGATAGACTACATTAAAAACCAGGAGGATGATTCAAGGCATGTGACCTATTAACAGAAGCTCTCAATCTTAACACTAGACCAAGCATGCACTAGTACCCAAATCTGCAAGCACTTAAAGCTAAGGATGTAATGCTCGATCCAGAATGGAAAAACTCAATTAAGCAATAGGTAAAGATGATCTGAAGTATTATCAGAGCCAATTCTTCATAAATCAGTAACACGTAGCAACCCAAGAATACGAAAAACCAGAAGCTTAAACCCTTGTCAAATCTGAGAGGATATATCTTTCAAAATTGATTACCTTGCAGAAAAAAAACAGGTAGTAAGGTACCCCTTCTTTCTGTTAAGTTAAGCTTTCCTGATTAACACGTCTCTTTTGTTGGTTTCCTTTCACTTTAACCCATATGCATATACTCACCGTTTTTATTAGTTGTTTCACTTTCTTGTATGGATGTTTTAATAGTTGTTTTAAACCATTCTAAAATAATTTTTCACTATTTTAATTTACTCTAACATTAATAAATTAGTGGGCTATGTTCAATTCAACGTTATTTTAAGCACTCTATCACCATTCAGATCGGACCATAAAAATTCACATAAGAAAAGTTTTAGATCAGAAAAATTCAGACGAACTAAACATAACCTTACTCTTCCCTAATTTCAACATTCACTATATTTTCCCAAATATTTTCATTCACACATTTATTCTTTTATCTAACTTACTCAACTCTTTTACCTAATTTATTCAACTCTTTAACTAATTTACTCAACTATTTTACTAACTTACTCAAACTCTTAAACACCATACAAAATTGGAATGGAACAACTAAAAAACCGGAGGGAGTACTTTTCACACCTTAGCCCTTCCTACTACAATACTACTAACTCGTCTCTTTTCTTACATAAACCCTATATATAATACTCTCTCAACTATGTACTCTCACTCCTCTCTAACCTTGGTTTTTGTTGCTACAATAAACAGAGGATATATTTTTAAATTACATCAAGTTACATGTTTATTACTTAAATGCCACAAGCAAGAACAACCATCGCATTTGCCTCACTATGCGGCTGAGCACAATAATCCCTGTAGTTATGATAGCACAAAATAAAGGCAACATCTACAAGATTCATATTGAATTAAGGTGGCTAACAGTCTCACACAATAATTCAGTACTATAGCACATTTTAAAGAAAGACTTATTGGGTAAGTTGCACGGAATACTATCAAAGCAATAACTATAAGTTTATGTGACATGGGAGTACGGGACTATAGGAGATTCAAAAGATGAGATGACATAGAAATTTCTTACTTCATGCATTAGCAAAAACTTGTAGAGCTGACAATAGCAAAACAAATACATGCAACTCACTAATTCAAATATCAAATATCAAAACTTCTAAATGTAATTGGGAAATAATTCACAAGTGATCTCAAAATATAAAGAGAGCACACCATGTTTGGGCAAATGAAACACAGATAAAAAAAAGCTTACATACTTACTGTGAATAAAAAGTTATACCCCATCTCAAGGACACTACGCAAAAAATCGATCCTTCTCCACATCATTTTAAGGTAATCGGGAGTCATAAAGTATGCCTCTTTAGAAAAATCGACGTCTTCAGTTAAAAGAGCATAACAATGATTATGCAAACTTAAGCACCGTCTATAAGCTTTTTCATCCAATGCAACAATCACTAGATGGTTTAGGTACTGTCGAGTGTGATGCCCTATCCTGAAGCTTTCAAGGAAAACGTCAATAATAGAACCAGGTGTAGCCCAGGCTTCATTCAAAGTTGTTATAATAACAGTTTTATCTTCAGTAGCAGCAGCATTCAATACTCTTTCAAGCTTGTACTCCTCGGTGTCCTATGAATTTAATAAAGATATGTAAGACAATGAGAGCAAGAGACTATGACAACCTATTAAATGTAGGATTAATAACATATGGACTTTCTAAACTGAATGCCAGTCAAAACAAATATTAATGGGTAACAACTGACAATAGCAGCCTGCTTAAGCCTCAAAACCATTTTGTAACTAATTACACAATCAAAAAGCATGTAAACAAATATCTTAGCCTTACTTCCTAAGACAGGTTGACATCACAAAAATAGACAAAAAATGCTGTGAAGGTTTGTTCATAAAGCATAACTAAACACTCTTAGTATGTACTCCATTTGCTATACTTCCTCCATTTCAAATTAAGCGCATAGATTTCTCTATTAGGACATTTCACATTATGTGCAACAAATGTTTCTTTTCCTTTTTAGGATGTGTCATTTCTCTCTATCAGACTGTTAGTTCTATCTCTCCATCATCTACCTAGAATTGGGCATGGGTTGGGCTGGCACGGGCTGAGCAAGGCCCAACACGAGCCCGTTGTCGGCACAGCACGAGAGGCAYGATAATGGGCCATAGACGGGCTGTGGACAACATTTTTAAAATTGGCAAGAGCCCAACACGAGCACGTGGGTCGCCCAGCACAAGGGCGCACTCTTTTAGAGAGAAATACATAAAATATAAAGAATTATAAATTTATAAGTAAGGCACGTGGGCTGAACACATGCTTGATTTTAGAAACTTGGCACAAGTCCACATGGCACAACGTTACCCTTGACCTAAATAGGCACGATTGCCTAGGCATGAGGGCCCACGGGCTTGGCACATGGGTTCGTCCCGATGTGGCCATGGCCACTCCTCGTACACCTACCCCTCTTTCATCTCTTTACTTTTACCTTAACGTGAATTTTATCAAGAGTCGATTCCTTCTCATTGCTACATATACGTTGCAGTTTGCACATACTTTAAAATTAAAGTTAAACAAAGGAGTTATTGATACTTCCACTTCAAAGCATGAAACGAGTTTAAACAAGAGCATATGCATACCATTTTCAACAATCATACTTATCTCTCTTTCTTTTAGTTAAATCATTTCCCTTTTTAGATAACCACTTTTGGTTCATGTAACACCCGATTACAGACCAAGGCTTTGATTGATTGATTTCCCTTTGAAAGAAAAGTCGCATTATTTGCAACCAAGCCAATTTAAAATATATTATTGATTCACCATCCCACATATCAATTAGTTATGGGATTTTTCCTCATATACCTTGAGGTATTGCGTAATGGTTCATATACCCCTGATTCCCTGAACTTTTCAACACGCTTCATATACCTCAGAACTTTGATATTTTTGTCCAAAGTGTCACTCATTTGGATGGGTATTTGAGAAAACCACCATTTTTCGAACCTATATAACATTATTTATTTTTTCGGTTTTTCCATTATACTCCACTTTACTTACTTTTAACCTTATCACCCAAAATCAATGGAGAAATATAATGATTCATACATTTAAACTACGAAGAAAATCAATTCAAACGATTAAAATTCCATGAAAACAAAAGAAAAATTACATTATTTTTTTCCTGTGATAGACTTGAGAAACAAAGTAGGATACAAGTGGGAGTAATGAAATAATGATGTAAATATCAAAAAAATAAGGATTAACTCATATACCCCAAAGTTAGGGGTATATGAAACGTTTTGAAAAATTTAGGAATATATTGAGCAATCATGCAATACCTTAGGGGTATTGAAGAAAAATCCATAAGTTTATTACTTCATCTATTTAATTACATGGGTATAAGTGCCTTCCCTGTTTCTCTCCCTTTCATAAAATTTATGTGCAATTAGTGATGATTGCACAGTTTAGAAATGGGAAGTAAGTATAATCATAAAGATTAGCAACTACAGCAATAAGTTAGCAAAATTAGTAAACTATGAAGATTATGATTGTGAGTTATACAAGTTGATAGGACAAAATAAAATTATTGAAATCAGAACAAGTTGCAACATCAACAATGCAAAAACACACTTAAATCAAAAGCATCTTTTGGATTAGCAATAGAGTACAAAACCGAAAAAGTGGAGTACAAGATTAAGACCAGATTCAATCCATCAATACATTTGCTTCAAACAATTGCCACGCAAAAGAAACTGTTAAGCAATAACCCGCTCTCAAGTGACAAACAAAAATAGAACTCAACCATATGCGATCAAACCGGTTACTACTTATACAATCATTTCCATCCAAGTTACTTAAAAACTAAAAACGCATACCAGTTAGACTGAAATGGAAAATGAAGAGGGTAAAACTTGAACTAAGATCACACACTATCAAGTTACTACTTACTACAATCACTTCAATCAGAAACTTAAGTGCAGCAGGAAAGAAATCATTTCAGTTTAGTTTCCACTGAACTAGATGATAAATTCATAATTCATAAGTTATCATGACYAAGAAACCACTAGTACTACGCTAAAACGCATTCTAATTCTACTTCAACCGTGAAAAAGAAAAGTAAATTAATTTCATCTAGAATTCAGATCACACAAACCATACAGTAATCAAAGTGCCAAACAAACACATATCTAATTCAATCTCCACTCAAATCAAGCTTATTCAAATACAGAGATCACGATTAATGTTCGAATTTAATTATACTGACATCACCTCAAATTATTAAAAAAATGAAGAAAGAAATAATAATAACAAATTCATGAATTCATTCAGTGGCATTATTTTATCAATAATACGAATTCCAGTAGATTTTAAGCGAATTAACAACGAAAAGACAAAAAAGCGCGTCAACATTACGAACTAATAGCCGATAATAACACAATCATTAAAATCAACATCAACTCAATAAACAAGCGACGAAAAGGATTTCACCTGAGAAGGAATATCATTTGAAAAAGGGAAGAAATTGACGGAAGACGAAACAAACTGACTATCGGACAGCAAACGCAACGAATGAGCAGAGTTGTAAATGAAAATAACGGCGGCGAAAACGACGAGAGCGACAAGAGATCGCCGGAGAAACAAGGTATTCTCCGACGGCATAGCGTCGGTAGCACTAAAACCGGAAAAACCCTTACCGGCGGTAGGAGAGAGAGAGTGAAGCATGTTGCCGAAACAGGAGAGAGAAAAGAGTCGGCGAATGAGAGTGGAGTAATGGAGGCTTTGATGAGAGAGAGTGAGTGGCATTAATGGCGAATGTTATAGAGGAGAGAGAATGAGTGATGTTCATGGTTGATTGGTTGGAAAGAGAGAGAAGGGGAAGTGGGTTAGTGATGAAGGAGAGTTGTGTTTAAATTAACTTAATTAGTAATCTCTCTTGTTTTTTAGTTTGACGGCTAAAATTACGGCAATAATGTATTGTTTATCTAAAGTGGTATTTTAATACTTCATCCGTTTTGTTAGATGACCCACTTTGTGTTTTGTGGTTTTTAAGGCAAAATATTGGTGTAAGTGATTAGGTGAGTAGATTGGTAATTTAATAAAGTATGTGGGACCCATAGATGAGAGATATAGAGAGAAAGAGATTGTGGACCCCAAAAAAGTAGAAAGTAAGTGGGATTATATGATAATTTATTGTGGTCCTCATGTCTTGAAAGGGGAAAAAATCAAAGTGGGACAACTATTTCCAAAATTCCTAAAATAGAAACTGGGTCATCTAATAAAAAACAGAGGAAGTATTTCATTATGAGTTTATGGAGATTGTGAATTTCTGATTAGCTTGAAAAAGGAATGGACATTGCTACATCAATCCATCGGATAGTCTACCCATTACTAACAGATTATTAAATATATCTCTATTATATAAGCCAAGGGGAGCTATGGTGTCCCCTATGAAATTACAATACTACCCTTAATGAATTAGATTTTAAAAATTAATTCAATCAACATCTTAAAATGAAAACTTTAAGTCATTAATGCATACAAATTATTAGGATAAAATTTGAATAGTTTTAACAAAAGAAATTAAGTCATTAATTTATCAATCAATTAATCAAACTTATTTGCATTAATTTTTTCAAATTACATAGTTATAAAATATCAACTTTAATAACTATTAACTCACTTGCGTTATATGTCAATTCAAAATACAAGAATCTAAAAATAAGTCATGCAATACTTCTATTACATAAGGCAAAGAACCATTATGTCCCCATTGAATTTCATTTATACCTTTTTATGTATCATATTTAACACAACAAACCATTAAGTATAATAAAAAATGTAATTTGACATTTATAATTTTTTCAATCAATTAAACTCTTAATTGATTAATCAAATATATATGGTCAAAACATATATGATCAATCTTTTTTAGTTAACTTTTGATTGATTCAAACAATCAATACTTACATCTCTGAATAATTGATTAATGTTATCTAATTATAATTTTTTCATTTATAAATCAATTGGTTGTAATAGGTTTATATATACCAAATTATCCTTCTACTCTACATTAACTCAATCACTCTTCTTTCTCATTTTCTCCTAACTATAGGTTCACAACATTAAAAAGACTTCATGTTCATTGTTAGAAAAACTTTCAATGATCATTATGGGGTTTACCTTATTCTTAGATCATCTTTATGTTCCAATTTGTAGTCTTTTTAGTTTAATTGAGAAATTTCAATTTTAATAATATTTTGTACCCGTACTAAGATTTTCATCATCAATCTCGACTATCTTTGTTTTACGATATGATTTCTATTATTATATATATGTTCTAATTATGTTAACGTATTATTATTTAAGTTTTGTGAGAAACTATTGATCATCATCCAAAATTAATATAAAAATCAATGAACAATTAAAAAAACAAAATTAACAGGTAATAAACACCAACTTTCAAGTGGTCTCTCCAAAACTAAAACCGACCTTTTCGATTAATCCCCATGAATAATCCAAACTTGGGCTTATCTTCAACAAATGCACGCCTGAAACGGAGTGAGGCATGGCTGACCGATTGAAGAGGTTAATTGCCACCACGTTCGCTTGTGATTGGATGAATTAAGTTAAATCTTAATTAACTATAACTAATTACTAATATAGAATAAACTCATACATACCCTTACCACCCTTACCATCCACCAAACCCTCCCACCACCACCTCAAGCACTGCATCACCCACCCACACACAACCACCACACCACCCACAGTCCTCACCACGCACCTATCCTCAACCACCACGTGATCCACCCTCAAATCACAAAACCACCAACAACACCATCGATACAAACACCTTCCCCACCACCAACGCAACAACCACCCCACTCACCTTCCTTCATCAAGTCAACACATCGATCAATAACCTCAACACACTTCAACCACCCACACACCACACACAACAACACGAACAACTCCCAGTTTTGCGCCAATTCAGCATTGAAACTCTCCATTTGAAGGGAACTTATCTTTCACAACAACTCTGTCATTTCCAAGTTAAAGAAACACAAAATGAGACTGCACTGTTACACAAAAGAACCCATAATGCTTAATGCAGCCGAAGACATTCATTCCGTTTCAACTTGCTTAAAAACCTGTATTTTGGTGGATAATCAGGACTTTCTTCTGATTGAAGCTTTGACATTTTTGGGAAGAAGAATCAGAAGTTGTGAAAAGTATATGAAAGGACGTTTACTAAGGAAAAAGAGAGGAGAGACAGAGGAGCAAGAGGGAGAAAGAGAGAGTGAGATTAGTGGCTTGACATTAAAAAAAATCGGAAAACAAAAATAATCTATTTTTAACCTTTGTACAGGTTCAATCAATTGGTACTTTTGAAGATACACTATAAAGGTGGATTACTTAGTGGATAATTGAAAGTCGGTTTATATTTTGGAGATACTGAAGGTTGGATTTACTGTCATTTTTATTTCTCTTAAAAAACCATTAAACTAATTGTATAAGGAAAAACATACTAAATTTATAATTATTTATTCTTTCATGCACGCACGCATCGCGTGCAAAAAACATAGGTTTTATTACATCAATTCTCACTATCATAAATATCACTGACCTTATATGGGATGAGTAGTATACCCGGGTGGTCACCAAGTTTTGTTCCAAAGAGAACATTAATCGCTCGGTAAAGATTTGTGAGTTTGTGATCTATATGATGTTAGTAAGGATTAGGTTGTTTTTGTCTAATGATGAAAGATTAGTTTATTAAGGGTCCGTTCATTAACCGAAATCAACTGAACTGAATTACTTGTATTTGTTATTTACTTAGGATTAATATTGTTATTATGCGATGGTGAGATGTCCTATATATATCAGATATTTTTTCTTACAGCATAGTGACCAAATATTTTATGTATCATATGTGTTAAATGCATTGTGATCATATATTGTGGACTTGAGCCTAGATCATAGGCCGGGGCGGAACTTTAGCCTGAATATTAGGCACCTTGAATCGGGCCGAGGAGCGCCGTTCGGCTCGGTCGGTGACGCCTTAAACTGATTGACAAATCCGAAAAAATGGAGCGGCTTTCGTCGGCCGAGGTAAAAAAATCACTAAATGTGTGAAAAGTACATCCCAAGCCCGAACAAAACTTTGGGAAATCGGGTCGGACCCGACCCTCGACGATTTCCGGCGAAAAAAACGTACCAAACCCGCAAAAATCGGCCGGCCAGACTATACTTGAGCCCTGGTATGTATATCATTTGTATTATTTTTATATTTCAGTTCACTACATCCCAAAGCCCAACTCACACACGACTGYTGTTTTTAATTGATGACTTTCTTCTTSTTGATCAATTAATATAGATAGCAACTCTCTTGATGTTACATCATTCGAAATTCTTTTCAACGTCTATTTATACTGCAATAGGAAGCAAATATTTAATATAAAAATGAAAAATATGTAACAATAACAATAAAAAATGAAACCTTACCACGTGATTACGTAATGCAACAAGACAAGAAGAAACAAAGAAAGATTTTAGATTGTAATGAGTGTTTAATTTGTAGGATGAATTTGTTATTTACTCCCTCCGCTTCTTTTTACTTACACCATTTCATTTTGCACAATTTTCAAGACACAACTTTAATTTGTTGGCTACTAATAACTTAAATTGTATTGTTTAGAAAATTATAAAAATTTGATATCAATAAACTATACATTAAGACGAATCTATCAACATCTCACTTGATTATATTATACATTATAAATTTGTCGAAAAAATTGRTCAAAGTTTACTAACTTTGACTCCCAAAAAGAAAATGGTGCAAGTAAAGAGAATCGGAGGGAGTAACATTTGCACTATTTATAGGCACATTGAAAACTTAAAAAATAGTTGAAAATTAATTGTATTTGTGGTTGAATATTAATTATAATTGTATGGTTGAAGATTAATTAAAATATAGTTAAAGAGTAATTGTATTTGTGTAGTTGAAGATTAATTAGAATATGGTTGAAAATTAAATATATTTGTATGGTTAAAGATTAATTGTATTTGTGGTGGAAGATTAATTAAAACATAGTTAAAGATTAATTATATTTGTATGGTTAAAGATTGATCAAAATATGGTTGAAGATTAATTATATTTGTGGTTTAAGATTAATTA
>SNQN01005685.1:15179-28962 GCA_008642245.1 Bassia scoparia
TATTTTTTGGCATAAAATTAAACTATAAATACTTTTTTTTCGAGAAAACCTTATTACTCCGTACTTAGAATATTTCATCAAAGAGGAAGAGATTTGGAGCAATGAATCACATGAATATATATATTGAGTACTCGTATAACATTGACATTGGGATATAATGTCCATATACATTATTTTTTTCATTCTATAACAATGGAAATTTTGATAATTTAAGACTATATTAAAGAAGAGAATCTAGTCTTTTTCACCGACATAATTCATTTATTCATACACTATGCATTTAAATGATTGAAAAAAAAGAATACATACAATGAATTATTACTAAAGATATGCACAAAGTACCTAAATTTTCATTATGATTGCTATATGCATTCTTCCCAAATCAAAGGGCAAAGCTATTTTTCTTTCTTTCTTTTCTTTTTTTTTCGCAAAGCCACTTAGGCCTCTAAAACGAACTATAGTGTGAAAAAACCCATCTTAAGTTTTACTCCGTCCGTTCCCTTTTGTTTGTCCTGTTTGAAATCGAAAGAGAATTAAAAAAATAATTAGATTTACTTTATTTAATATGAGACGAAAAATAAGAAATATGGTTTATTTTTTAAAAAAACACTTAGAAATTCCAATTAAAGAAATATGACAAACAAAAGGAAATGAGGGAGTAACTTTTAAGAAACAAATTTGAAAACTTTAACACACAAACAAACTTTAACATGACAAACTTTGTACAACAATTGATCGACATCAATTAGCATTAAGACAATTGTTTACAATCAATCAATTAGAGTCTTTCCATATGTAAGGTCGGTTAACATGCATCAAAAAGGATTATTTCAGGAGGTCTTTACGTAGATTTCCTTCTTCACTCTACGATTGAGAGTCTTACTCTCGCTCTTGTTTCTCCGTCTTACAAGCCCAAACTAACACCAATTTTTTCTTAATTTACTTGCAATATCTGCAAACCCAATTTTTGTGGATAACAATTATTTAGTTAAATAATTAGATTAAATCTCTATTATATAAAGGAAGGGGGAGGAGATGGTGTCCCCTTCTTAAAATACGTTAATACCCTTAATGAAATTATGTGCCTAAAAGACTATAATACCTTAATTTAAAAAAGTTATAAAATGATGTATTAAAGTACTCATTTTTCTATTCTATTAACTTCATTGGTCTATTAAAAATTGACAATACATTTATGACGTGACTAAACTCAAATCTTCAACATTATTATATAAATTGAATAAAACATACGAGAATATATTTTGAATTCAAGTCATATTATTTACAAAATAATTACAATTAAAATAAATTATATTGTTAATAAGTTATTCCAAAGAAATAATATTAATATAATAATAGCAAATACTATTTCTTAATCATTTTAATTAAATAAATATAATATAATCATTTTTCATTAATTACGATTTTCGTAGGTTTAAGCACGCATCGCCTGCACATAAAAACTAGTAATTAGATATTTGAATCACGCAACAAACAACGGCACAAAAACATCATCATGTCAATAAAATTCACTTCAAAATCACCATTCACCAACCTCGATTAGCGAACAATTTGATTAGGAGGTGGATTCACGTGGCTTAATCTAGTCTCCACTCAATTAGATACGACCACTTATTTTAATCCTTAATATAATTGTAGTCAATGAAGCTTAAGTACTCGTATTAGTCGTATAATAAGGAAAAAAATAAATAAAGAAACCAAGAAACATGCCACTTAAACTTTATTATCATATCAAAAATTGACTAAATAATCGAATTATTACGTTTAGCTAATTAAAGGACTCCCTCATAGTGGATCAGTTCTGAAGCGTATCCACGTCAGCTCCCCTAGGATGGGGTCACCCACTATCCTTATATATTTTGGAGAGAGAAAATTAACAAAATAAAGTTAAAAGAATTAATTTTAAATACCTTTCATCAAGGAGAGAGAAAATATACTCGCATACTGCGAAACCATAATCTTCTTCATTACTAAAATTCTGCAAAAAAAAATTCTTTCCTTTTTTTTTCCTTCTTCTTTATATTATCGCCTAAATCTGAATAATACTTTCCTAATTCAATCGCAATTAATTATTATTTTTAACTAAATTAGAGAGAGAAAATCGTTTTTTTGCGGTTTTTTTCCTCTCTTTTATTGTCGTTTTCTGGTTTTTCTCTTCATTTTCTGAGTGAAATTTGAAAGAGAAGGATTGAAATGGTGATGGAAGATAACGAGAGTAGTTGCAATAGCAGTGGGGCGGCGACTGCGGCGGAAACGACGTCGTCCGCTTCGGCGACGGCGGCGCAAAATTCGAGGCATCACGGTCAGAAACTTGAGGTGTATAACGAGGTGCTGCGGAAATTGAAGGAATTGAAAATCCAGAATCGCTGATTCCGAACTTTGATGACGAACTTTGGGCTCATTTTCATCGTCTTCCTGCTAGGTTAATTACTTTCGATTTTGTATTTTTTGTGTGTTTTGTTATCAATATTTTTTTTGTGAATTTTCTGCGTTTTTTCGTTGTTGTGAATTATATAAATTTTTTTGGAGGATTAATGTAGATATGCGTTGGATGTAAACGTCGAGAGAGCAGAAGATGTTTTGCTGCACAAGAAATTATTGTTTCTCGCGCATGATCCAGTGAATAGACCTGCATTTGACGTGCCGTTTAAGTTCGGTGTGCGTTTAGTTCAGGTTAGTAAAATTATGTACTATTTTTTTGTTTGTTTTTGTTTATGTCAGATTGATTTCATTTATGATTATTTCCGTTTTTCTTTGTTTAATCCTTTTGTCTACGCTTACTTGAAGTTATGTTAGGTTTATATTTTGTCCGATGTTACGATTGTTGCGTAGTAYGTAATTTATGAGTACTTTTCGTTTTCCAGAAAATCAAATTCTTAAATTTTGACAACTTTGCTTGTTTTTCTAATCACGATAAATTTTCTTGTTTGGRGAAGATTCACCATTGGTGATCTATTGTATTTTGACAATTGTTTATGGACTGATCTAAGAGCTGTGCATAATATAAAGATTTTTCATATTAATATTACCTAGTGGTGAAGTTGCTAAATAACGACAAGACCATTGGCATTCTTTTGGATAGTAGAGATTAATAACTTTTTATGCACGAAAGTTTTTCACATTGTTGTTCATATCTGTAATTCAATGTAAACATTGATGGTTTATATCTTATGCATTTTTGTTTCAAGCTGAGAATCTGCATTGAAGTTATTCCAAAGCCTTTTGTGATCCATGGTTTTTCATTTTCATGATCGAATCCATTATGTCTTTAATTTGCATGCGTTAATGGATGCTGCAATGACATTGATTAGGTTCATACTGTTAATGATGGGAATTCAGCTGATAAAGTTGAAGAATCTTCTCCTTTGTCCCGGAAAAGGTGTGCATTATTATATTTTTGGTTTAATATGGCTTTCCATGGATGCTCATTCTTGTTTAGGGCCATAGGTGTAATTTGTTATGATTTACTAGCCTTTAAAGAGTATGACTATAGTATTTTTAATAAGTAATAACTATATTTTTTGCTCATGCTATTMTCTCTCTCTTTTTTGTTTGATTGTAGCCATCCACCTCCTGCATTTGGTTCGTCTCCTAATCTTGAGGCCCTTGCCCTCGAAGGAAACAAAGCACATGATGARGAGGAAGATGATGATGATGCAAATGCTAGTTCAAGGCTGTTTCGGTAAATGCTAGACGTAATTTCACTAAAACATGTATACTTCTTAGAATATAATACTCATATATGTAATGTCATGTTCAGGAAATTATGTTTCTTAGTTTCTATAGAATATCTGGGGTGATTTCTTTTCAGTTTCCTTATTTAGAAAGTGCTTGACTATAAATTGTATTTATCGAGCCTTTTTAAGTTGGTGAAATATGTTGTGAAATGACATTTCAGCCTTATTTGTGAACGGCACTATTATATGATTGCACTTGCTCAAATAGAGGAGATATAACTGTTTGAGATTAAGAACTTTTGATAGGCTGAAAGGGCGTTAATTTCTAGATGAGTAGATGATTCTTTGACCTGACACTTAATTGGGACCTTTCTTCTTGTTGCCTGTAAGATGTAGGGCGTGAAAAGAACTATGGCTGCAATGTTATCTTATTGGTCATGCTTGCAAAGTTGATATGCATCCAGTCATTCTCTTCATATTTAATGGTTGTTGGAAAGTTTATGTATTGCATACTTGCTATCTACTGCTTATTTGTAGTTGCTGTTCCCTTCTGCATGCCTATTTAGACTTATGTACATTTTTGCTTACCAGTCAAGCTAATGGATATGCAGGCCCATGCATGAGATCACTTTTTCTACAGATGACAAACCAAACTTCTTAGTCAGGTTTGTGCTTCACGTTCTGTGTTATTTTCTATTTGATCTTCCATGTAAGCAATCAGTTGTATCATGGCAAGTTGTCATTTTGTCATTGAAATGTGTGCACATATGTGATTGTGAATGCGAAATTCTCTTGCATATCTATAATGTCTTGCATAGTATCTCTTCAGTAGTTGTGTGTGAAAGTTGAGCATCTTGATATTTGATATTCTCTCTCGTTTTAGGCATTGGAAGATGGATACGAGTTATTCTACTCTTTTTTATCATTTCACTAATTTGATGATTGCTGGCTTTACGTTAACTTACCAGTGGTGTTTCTTTTGACACAGTGGTTGTACAGTTAAACTGTCCTTTTTTTTTTTAATTCTTTATAGTTTATGTTGGCTGGTTTGGTATTTTTCATCGGACAATATCACTAGTCAGTGCTTTGATGGAGTATTATTCTTTGCAGTTAACATCCCTACTGGCTGATGTCGGGCTAAATATTCAGGAAGCGCATGCCTTTTCTACCACAGATGGTTACTCTTTAGATGTTTTCGTTGTTGAGGCTGGCCGTATGAGGTATATTTCGTCTCTGTTAACCAAAACAATGCCGTTTGCATTTATCAGTTGTGTTTGGCTTCTGTTATGTTATATTGTTATTTATAGTATCCTTAATCCCTTTGAATGTCGACTTTTTTAGAGTGATAGAGGATGTGTGGGTGGGTTGGTTTGGGCACGGCCTTTTTTTATACAAGCACAGGGGGATGTTCTTCATTGTTTTCTATCTGATTGGTACTCCCTTAAACGGTAAATTTATACTTTATTGTAGCTTCAAGACCCATAGAGGAGAGTTTCCTTGTTGGGAAAGAAGTGATTTTGTGGGGTTTGTGCACGAGAAAGTAGTAAATAGAGTGATGCTTTCGGGAGGTTTTGGAAAAAAGTAGGAGGGTTTGCATGAATTTTTTGGGGTACGAAGGGGTAAAGTTTGTAAAGTTTAAATTGCCAAACATGGAATAATGTATAAGTACGACCAAGAAAAACAATTGAAAATGAGAAGTGTAACTAACAAGAAGATAGAGTCTTATTTGAATATGGTAACCTTCTTAGGTATACACTGGTTTACAAAGAGACGCGACCATCTTACAGCTCTTTGCATGCTGTTTTTAAGGATTTTTACTAGAAGCTGCCCAAGGGGATTGTTCCATTATTGCCTACCAGGAAATAAAATTAAATGTAACCATCTCTCAGTCCTTAATTGTGTCAATCAGAACCTTCTCTAGATTTTCACCACTATCCTATTAACAGTTACATAATCCCACAATTGGACTTGTGTAACTTAATCTTAATATGTGCTAAGAACCTTAATCCTTCCCTTCACTGAGGCCCTCCATTCACATTGATATGCAACACCTTAGTTTTATGCCACCACTGTTTTTGCAAAATAAAGATGCATTTGCATTTAGTCTATCCTTAATTTGTGTTTTATAAAAATAATAAGAATAATATTTGATAGGCTTGATTTCATATTCCCTCTGTGACTATGTCCTAGACTAGTTGAAACACTTATCAGCCCCCTACATAAGGGGACTTTTTGGTAAATTTCTCCCCTTTTATATGGCTCTTCAAGTGAAGTCATGACTACATTAGCTGAGGTTCATTGTGATAATTATGGGGGTGTTAACTGTTAAGTACTTTTTTTTGGTGCTAAGTGAGCCCACAAGGGCGGGGATGAGAATCGATCTCGGGATCTCCTAGAACCAGGAGGATGCTTTAACCACTTGAGCTATCCCTCATCTCGTTAACATTAAGTACTTAAGTATGAGTACTCTTTATGTTGACGGGTCAAGAGGGTGTATAGTGATGTGGTTGAATTATACAGGGTTTGTTATCACTCACAAATTATGGGGTAACTTTTAATTAGAAATGAGGGACATATCCAGTTTCTTGGCATGGAATCTTTTATGCTAGAATTGGTCATTTAAGTAGAAGGTGATTAGCTGCAATTGAGAGAGTTTGCTTCCAAAGCTTATGGCTGCTGTCAGTTAACATCAAAAGAATGTACCTAACATTTATATAGCAGTTATAGGCGAATGCTTTCGAGTTATTGTTTCTGCAATGGTGATGCTCTTTAAGTATTAGGAATACTAGAACTGCCTTTTATGTTTTTACATCACAGCAAGTTAACTTTACTTAGTGATTAAGTGTTGGTTGTCCTCCGAAATTCATGGGCTACCTTTTGTATCTTTCCTTTTTTTTTTTTTTTTAAATGTTTCTTTTAAGCATTATATCTTTTTGACACCTGAAAACAACAATATTTCTGTAATGATCTCAATTGTGAATCAAATTATCAGCTGTTGAAGCTCGTCTTGCTGACTTACCATCCTTCTGTTTGATTTTCTAGGAGACACAAAGGCTCAGATCTGCTTTGGAAAAAGAACTTAAACGAATTGAGGTAATTTATTGCTTTGAATATTATGCTAACTTAAACACAAAGGCTGACCATGTCACAAGTCATTCTGCTGCTGCTTTGAGATTTTGACTTTTGAGCTGTTTCATATATAAAATTGATCTTGCAAGCTAGCTTATATTTCTTTTCACTATGATTATTTGCCTGAGCTATGACCATTGTTCATAGCTGATTCGGAAAAGGTAATGTTAGACCTGTGTATTTTAATTTGCACACTAATTTCAGCACTCTGTATAATGTGTTTGGTTTCTACTAGATTGGGTATGGGATTTTTTCAGATTTTACATCAGGTTTATCATTGGCTGGTTTTGGAGATTTTTATTGTTGGCTGGCAATTGACCATAGTTCTTTTGACTTTGCTGCATTTCTTTTAGATATTGGTGCCCTTGAACTTGCAGCACTTAGGGCCACCCTTTATACTGTATTTGTTTGCTTGTTTTATCCTATTTTTCATGATATGGTATTTAATGGCTTTGCAGAATTCATCTTGGCGCAGTCAGCAATCATCATCGCCAATGGATGAGCTGCATGAGCAAGCACAAAGCCCTAGTGATGTAAAGGAGGATCATGTGTCAATCCAAATGATGGCACTGATGTTTGGGAAATTGATCCTAGATATTTGAAATTGAGAATAAAGTTGCAGCTGGATCATATGGTGATTTGTAAGTATGAAAGGCTTAAGCTATCGGTTTCTGAAAAGTGTCTTGTGTACTTAGAATATATCTGAATTATTATTTGATTGGTTCAGGTACAAGGGATTTACTGCAGTCCAAGAGGTTGCAATCAAGGTTCTGAAGCCGAGCGTCTAAATACGATTTGCAGAAAGAGTTTGCTCAGGAAGTGTATATTGAGGTGTTTTTTTATTTTTCTTTTCAAGATGTTTTAGTGCCCCTGATCTATTTAACCCTTTCAGTCTAATGTCAAATTTTGACTTTTTTATTTCTGCTTCAAGTATTTGCTTATGTACTTGCATAAATGATGAGGATGTTCAATTGTGTTGAATTTTTTTAGTTAATTTTTCCCGATTATTTTTTATTCATGTTTATATTCTGCCCAGAAAAGTATTTGTCTGCCTAGGCTGTGTCGCCAATAAAATAGCTGTAATCTAAGCTTTGGTTAAGATGATTTGAAGCCAATTGTCTATGCATATTCTATAGATGAATGGAGTATAGGTTATGTTGGTTGGTTCCTTGGTTATCTTATATGATTAAATTGCTGTGATAATTTTTCCCAGTTTCAGTTACAATGTTTTGAAGTTAATTTGTCAAGGCAGTTCTATAGTTAAATTATGTTAACTGGTTTCTTACAATGTCTTTCTTGCTTTGGTTACTAGTATGTAGCAATAAACTAATTATTGGGAAGGATACTTTAGAAATAATAATTTAATACTGTTTATGGTTAGCTTGTGGGAACAGGCAGATTTAGTAAGAAAGACCATGGAAGCAATTGTGTTAATTTTAGGTAGTTTTTGGAGTGAACCAAGCCACTCGAAAGCTTTATAAATATCTTTGGTTGCATTAGATATTTATTTATCTAGTTCATCAATCATAGTTATGAACTTTTTTCTTGGACATCATATTCTCTGTTTTTGTTGTGTTTGAAGCTACGTTAGTTAATAATATATATTGTCTTGTGCAGGAAAGTTCGTCATAAGAATGTTGTTCAATTTATCGGTGCTTGTACAAAACCTCCAAGTCTGTGCATCATCACAGGTAACATTCAAGCATGTTTTGAGAAACAACTTAGTGGAAGATCCTGAATGAGGACTTATTACCATTTTTTTATAGCTTTGGATCCTCTTTTAGTTTGAACCAAAATTACTGAAACAACGGGGCATTTTTTATGTGGGAATTGGGGGTGAGAATGTGAGTTTTAATCCCACATTGTGGTAATTCCCATGTTTGTTAGATGGGAATGGGACTTAAAAGGCTTTATTCCCACCATTTTATTACTTAAGGGGGGTAGGTGATAGAGATGGGAATAGATTTATTGGGGAAAATTGACCAAAATGCCATTGAAGAAAAAAAAAGGTTGGTGGCGTAGTAGGGGTATTTGTGTAATTTTATAAACTTATTCCCAATCTATTCCTATGTATATCCAAACAAGGTATAAGGTATAATTTAATGATTTTAATCTATTCCTACTTATCAATTTCCATTKCCGATCCKATCTTATAATCCCCAAACTCCCATTCTCACTTACCAGATGCCCCGCAAAAGTTACCCAAACAAGGTTGGTGGTTTGGGGTTGTTGTGACTGCTCAGTTACATTAAGTTTCTTTTGTGACACTGCAGCTGTTACCACAAACAAGATCATCGATTATAAATTTATAATTGTGAAGCTTTCCCTGGTAGTTTTCATAATCTCATTGTTATCTTCCTTTTGCCTGCTTTTCAGAGTTTATGTCTGGTGGAAGTGTTTATGACTATTTGCACAAGCATAAGGGAACTTTCAAGCTCCCATCTCTGTTGAAAGTAGCAATCGATGTTTCCAAAGGAATGAACTATCTGCATCAAAATAATATTATTCACAGGGATTTGAAAGCTGCCAATCTTTTGATGGATGAAAATGAGGTATTGAACTCTTGTCTTTATATATAAGTATAGACAGTGACATTGGGTAATGAATCTTTGCATAGTCATGTTATATTGAAAATTTGAAATGCTTTTGGTGCTCTTAGCAAGCTGTTCCTACAAGTCAAAGAGCTTCCAAAGTGAATTTAAACACCCTTAAAACCCAAGAAAAGGGAAACCGTTTCTGACATAACTATACAGCTATTCTCTTGTGAGGTGTTTTTATGAGTTACTTTGAAGAATTTTAGGTTTTCAGCTTAAGGTGACGACTCAAGTACAATTGCTCTCRTGATGAAGTTGCAAGTTTGCAACTAAGAGTTTTGAGTTTTGACATTGGTTATCCAGTTCTTTGTTGAGTGTTTYAAGGCATTGTGACTATGAACTGTATGTGGCATTGTAGTTCTCCATAGGTCTGGAGAATAGTTGATGAGCTGTATTTACTATTCAAAAAACAATATGATGATATATGACAGAAACTTTTAGCCAAGAGCTGGTTTTGTATTTGGAAGTATACTTGTGCTAAGAGCTATTTTTGTTATTCGTTAGAAGTTTTATCAAGGTTTACTGTTTTCATTTTTATTCTTGAAACTCAGACGTATACAAGATATTAGTAGATACAGTTTAGTGAACCTGGTGTTTCCTTTCTTTTAGCATTTATCTCATCATCTTGTATTTCCTCGGCAAATGACTTGTAACATTTAAAATGGCGTTCTTTTCAACCTTGTGGTGTTTTCAATTAGTTATTTTATAACTTGTTGCAGGTAGTTAAGGTTGCAGACTTTGTGTAGCTAGAGTTAAGGCTCAAACTGGTGTTATGACAGCTGAAACTGGAACTTATCGTTGGATGGCTCCGGAGGTGAGTCTGTCTCTGACATGAGAGCTGTCATGTTTCATTTACAGTTATATCCATGTGAGGTGTCAGTTCATTCATTCTCGAGCTGACTTTGTGGTGAGATGTTTCACTAGAGATCAAATTTTATTACTTCCTCCCTTTCTTAAAGATGTCACTAGAGATCAAATTTTATTCACTCCTCCCTTTCTTAAAGGATGCACCAGTTTCTATAGACGCAATTTCATAAAAGATGCACCACTTTTGATTTTATTTTTTTTGGATTGGGGACCACGTTAAAATACTCATAAATCTCCCTTTAGGCTCCGTTTGTTTCGAAGAAAACAATTTCATGGAAAATCATTTTCTAGGAAAAACAATTTTCAATGGAAAAAAAAATTGTCTACGCCTTATACTTTCTGTTTTGTAGTAGCTTAATATAAGAACATTACTTTATTTTCTGTTTATGTGGAAACAAGAAAAAAAAAGGATTTTTGCATTGAGCCTTAATCAAAACAAAAAAACAAACGAAAAACAAGATTTTGCGATTTGGAGCCTTAATCTCTTCTGTTTTGTGGGAACCACATTACTTTTCCCACCTACTCTATTATAATAACTTAATACTCTTTATCTCTCTTTTTGTGAGGACCACTTAACTTTTCCCCACCAATTGCATCTACCGATTTTTTCTCGATTTCCAAAATTTCTCAAGTGGTGCATCCTTTAAGAAATGGAGGAAGTATCTATTTCAGTTCTTTGTAGCCAATCTTAAGTTGATTGTAATGAAATAATCACCTTTCTTTTTACTTATTGGCAATATTCTCCTTGTATCTTCTAGCGAAAGCCTCCTTTAAATTGTGTAGAATGATGTTATGTTGGAATGGTTCTATTTGTCTTCTGCAAGCCATAATTTTATAAATAAAATGTCAAGATGATAGTACTGGAATTGAGACTTTCTGACTTCTTATTCATTAGGTCCTTCCAAATTTTTGCCGGTTTCTATAGCTATTTTTGTGATCTCTGGTTGTTTATCAAATATTGAGGAATATAAATGATATTTTATGCATTAGTTTGCCACCTTTAACGAGGTTGCTTGGTATTGGTAAACTGATTTTGGCGGTGGTTTCGTATTGTTTATCTTGACAGACCTTAACTATCACATAATTGCATAATAGTTTACGCAATACAACTTAGAAATCCTAATGTTGATGAAGCTCTCGGAGAATGCCAATTAATGACTTTAACTCCTATTTCAAAAATATAATTGAAAATATTGAGTGATGTAGAATTTTTTTTCAGTTGAGTGGTTCTTTTCATTTTTGTTTAATTGTGGTTTTTAGGATCATGTTTGTTCTTTTTGATAATTCTAACTTACATTTTAAACTGAAGGTTATTGAGCACAAGCCATATGATCACAAAGCTGATGTCTTTAGTTTGGAATTGTACTATGGGAGTTACTAACAGGAAAGTTGGGTTTCTTGTGGCTGAATAAATCAAATAAACTACCTTTTGTCATATGTTATTCTTTATTTCTCAAATGATGCTCACAATAATTTTTTTGTGCAAGCTACCATATGAGTACTTGACTCCATTGCAAGCAGCTGTTGGAGTAGTGCAGAAGGTAAACTTATTACCATATCTATTATTAAATATGGAGCCTATGCTTTGGCAGTGCGATGGGGGTGTGATTGTTGCTATCTAGCGTTGTCTATGAAGTGGGAGATAGAAAGAGTTAATTGAAGGAGATTGAAGTTTTTGTTTTRGAAGTATTGGTTGTTTCTGTAAGGTTTTCAGTTTCATTAAKTGTTTAGAAAAATGTTTAAACCACCTAACAATATTTTGTAATGGTGATCAGGGTCTACGGCCTATTATTCCAAAAAACTGTCATCCAAAACTTGTTGAGCTGCTTGATAGATGCTGGCAGCAAGATCCTGCAATGAGACCTGACTTCTCTGAGATCATACCAATTCTGCAGCAGACAGCCAAAGAGGTAATTTTACTATTGTTCAACTTTTTTTGTCATTGTTTTGAGAATTTGAATTTTCATAGGTATTTAGAAGCATTGTTTATTGGTTATAGCAAGGGTTGCATACATCTTCCCTTCTTGGACCTTGCCTCATCCATGATGGTTGGCAATCGATGAAATTAAAAACTCCATGCTTAAATTACTCTGTTTTGTCTCTTGAAAAGAAATTTATCACCTCTAATGCMCCAGTAATTGATTGCTAATTTGCTATACTTTGTAGAGTCCAATAAAACATAAAAACGAAAAATGATGTAATCTGTACCGCTCAAAAGTAGCCACCAGTGGCACAAGATATTTGATGACAAACCAGTCTGTYTTGGGGTTTCAATTAAACTAAGATAGCTATATAATGCAACAGGTTGGAAATGCAGAAGCTCAAAAGGACAAACAGGGTGGCGGATTCTTCTCGGCTCTCAGAAGAGGTCATCACTAAGCACACCGAGGTTTTCTGTTGCATCAAGTGTCACCTCTGTACTAATTTCTAATCGTTAGGTCCTTCTACATATATGCCTTTTGCCCCTCTTATAGTGTACAGTGATTTGTCAATACGGCATATACATCTATTATTAGGTTGCTTTATGTCACCTAAGAAGTAAACATATTCTTTATACTCCACATTCTGCGTTTGTGACCCCTTCTGCATCTTTGATATCTTGGTGAAGGGGGGCAAAATGAGTGATTTTTGTAACTTTTGTCAAACTCCTGCGGCCAAATGAAGAAATGACAAATTACTGATTTTTTTTTTTTTTTTAAAAAAAGGCTAACACTGGTTTCTGTTTCGGAACTTTTGGAGACATTGGAATAGTTTAAGCTCCATTTGGCTTTCCAATTTCCACACAGCTGGATTTCGACCCCTGTGTGTTTATCCAACTCTATGCCGCGACAAAAAATTGTGGCTTTTATCTTTTCACTTTGGAGAATCGGAGCAACGAGCAACGAATTATATAGAGAATTTGATGCTCCTACTTGTCTGGTAGCTAGATTTTGTACGARATTCATATGACGATGTTTGTCCAGTACGTGCTTATGTGATCATGTGATTTATGGAGTACAATATATGGGTCATTATGTTGATATAGTGATAGCAATCAGCATCATGGTTATGACCTATTTACAAGGTTCAAACCATCRTTGATATTCTAGGTAAAAACTAAGCATCTCCAATGGAATTTAAAGGACCAAATTACTACAGTATTAAACGAGCAACCTTGCTCATACGAGTGGTACTTGGCTTTTTCAAAAAAGCATTGGTAACTATCAATTAGCCACTTCAAATTTAGCATGAGAATATTATAACTAACCATTGGGGTATGTTAGTATGTTGTAGCTCAAAAGTCTATTACCTTAAATATTTGACGTATACTTGACGTGGGCACATAAAAAAAATTTGATGAAAAATAGAGAAAATAAAGGGGAATGCAATTATGCAAGGAAATAGTGAGAGATSAGTGTACAATAGATAATAGGAAAATAGTCGTTCATTTTGGGATGAAATACGATTTTCCATGTTTGTTAGTGAAATTTTACTCATTTGTAAAATAGTTTTACA
>SNQN01005686.1:2483-23676 GCA_008642245.1 Bassia scoparia
TTTTTCAAAAAAACAGATTATTTGTAACGGGCAGCAAATTGTTTGTTACAAATAAATACTTATTTGTAACGAACGTATACTTTTGTCCGTTAAAAATAAGTACTTGTTTGTAACGCACATCAATTTTGCCCGTTACAATTAACAAAGTATTTGTAACGAACATTAGTTTTGTTCGTTACAAATAGTAGGTATTTCTAACTCGCATTTTGTCCGTTACAAATAACTTAGTTATTTGTATTAACGCCTGCCATTGTAACAAGCATGTTCGTTACAAAAGGCCTGTTTTTACCCGTAACAAATAACAATTTTTCTACTAGTGTTAGGAGGCATTCAGTGAATCGTCCACCAACACCAGATGCAGGGGATGAACAAGAGAAAGAACTTACCCTTCAAGAGAAAATCAACATTAAGGTTYTTTTATTCTCATAATTTGTTTTGATTAAAGCTTCATTCTTTATTTATTTTTGAATTGGGTTTTTCGTATAATTTGTTTTGATTTTTAATTTTTGTTTATGTTCTGATGTTGTTGATTTTGATTGTTTGGTTTGCTAAAATGGGTATTTGGCTAATTGGTAATGCAGTTGATTGAAAGTGGAGAAAAAGAGAGACTAATGGATCTCTTGAGAGAAAGGCTTATTGAATGTGGATGGAAGGATGAAATGAAAGCCCTTTGCAGGTATTCTTCTGCAGTACTTAATTTCATTTTAAAGTTTCTAACTTTTGTAAAAGACAAAAAAAGTGTAATTTCGTGTAATTGGTGCATTTTATTGCTATTGTATAAACTGGCTTTGATCAAAGTTGTCCTTTATAATGGAGTTTTTGTTTTGAAGCTATTGTATATGATCAATGATTACTATCCTTCTTTGTCATATGTTAATCTGATTTGGAAATTCTGGAGGGTGTCACCTTTGATTTTAACTGAGAATTKTCTCCAATTTTAGGGCATTTATAAAGAAGAAAGGGAGGAACAATGTAACTGTGGATGATCTTGTACATGTAATCACTCCTAAAGGAAGAGGTATGAATGTTTCAGTCACTCGTAAAGCATGTTTCAGGTTTTGCCTTTTGAATCTTGTGTGTTGTAGACTTGCTTCTGGAATCTATTATGTATTTGGGTGTTTGTGACTTGTGAGGCATGTGGTGTTTGGGATCTAATGTGGCCTTCAACAAGCTCGCAGCCAATGGTAACTATGGTGCTGTGGTAAAGGATTCTTAGCTTTGGTCAATTTGCTACACTCGTTTCCTGTGCTCATCTCCATATACGTCTTCGTAAGCACTAAGCAGATTGATGCCTCTTAAGATGCTTGTACATTGACAAATAATGCTGTCTTATCACTGATAAGACTTAAGCGAAAGGATTTCTTCAATCAACATCAATCTCCCATAGCTATTAAGTATCAACTGCATATAGATGAATATCTCTTTGTGCCTGTGTGTGACTGTTTAGGTAAATAGAAGAGCAGAATGATCACTCAATCAGGCTCCCCTATTAAACTGAAACTCGTTATACATTGTTCCATTCTCTGGTAGATCCAGCAAAGAAAGGGTCAAGCAATCACAAGACCGTGGGAGGATTGCATTTTTAGCAGTCACACAAACTTCAGCTCTGACATCAACTTTTAGAAGTGAGACATGTTTGTGGATAGGTTTCTTATTTGGTAGCTAGGGAACAATAAGAGCTTRTCAAATGGCTGCTAAGTGGTACGAGGGATGAAATTAGTAAGAAAACTAAAAATAGAGCCGATTGGATATTAAATTCTGTAAAAATTTTAGGGTACAAATGTGTTCATCTTGTATCTTTATTTTGGATTACTATTCATGATGTATGGTGAATGATTACAGCTTTTCAATAGGTAAATTATTTTTTTGGTTTGCCTGCATCACAGAACTTGCAGTCATGCACTCATGCTGTGCTTTTATTCTTTGAATCTGTGATCCTCTATTACTGATGGTCCTTGTTTTGTCAGTTTTTCACCWGAGAAATGATTTAGTAGGACGTAAGACTGAAATTCAATGGAGAACTGTTTGATCGGTTGTAGTTCAGCACCTAAACGTTTGCGTTTTGTATTTCAATAAATCAGTAGTATATCAACATTTCAATTCATGCAGTGATATCTTTTGCCATGCAGCGTCTATTCCTGATCCTGTGAAAGCTGAGCTGTTGCAGAGAATTTGGGCATTTCTAAATGCAGCTGCACTTTAATATGAAAAAACTCTTACAGTAGGAGGTAGAGAAGTTCATGCATTACTGAGAGCAGTGTTAGCAGCCCACATCATGTATTACTCAGGACAACCTTGGCTTCTGTTTCATGGGTTGACACGGATAATTTATAGGGTTGTATCCGTAGTACTTTCATATTGTCTATTCGATTTGTGCTTGTTACCTGTTGCCATCTTTCCTTTATTGTTCTCTCTATCATCATACCTCTTAGCAACAATGATCATATAATAGTGAAAGAGGGATGCTCGTAAACCAAACAGGTTGTGATGAGTTGCAAGAAAAGCTCTTTTGTAATACACTTGGCTTAGAGATGTTGAAAGTATACCTATGAGCTATGTTCAATTTCAAAAAACGAGTTGAGGACCATAACTAACAAGTAACAACCTTGGAAACTTCAAGGTTAATGTGGCACTAGCCACCATCGGAACCAGGGGCGTATCTAGGGGGTGCTGTAAGGTACTGCAGTTAGATTGTACACCGGTCCGCATCGACCGGACGGAAAAGCCGCTGGACGATGGATAGGGAATTTAGAAATGTGATAGACGTGACCGGATCGGAAGTGGTAGATTTTGAAACAGGTGATTCGGACTTTAGTTCAGTCCGGTGTTATGTTTTGACCGTTTGACGGTAGTTATTTTTAATTTTTTTTTTAAGTCTGGTGAGACTTGTATTTGTGCTGAAATTTGAGATTATAAGCCAATATAGAATAATAATAAAGTATAAATTATACACTTAATATATAAATCCCTGAAAGAAAGGGTTTTCTCTCTAGAGTATGGGGTTTTAATTGTCGATTTTCTTCTTCGTTTTCTTGAACGATTTCTTCTCTCGGACAGGCTGATGAGGTAGCATTAAATGTTCTCTTGAATCAGGTGATGATGAGGGGAGGAGCGATGATGTGGGTAGTCTTCAATTACCAGAGGAAGACTCGAAACAACTGGAATCTTTTGGGTTCATTGGTAAATGTTTTACGAAACGTCCTATAATGGTTGAGGCTTTTAGCGTACTATGGTGAAGGTCTGGGCGTTAAGCAAAAGGGATGATTCGTAATGTCAGCCCTAATCGTATGCTTCCAATCTTTCACATTGGAAGGACAAAGAGAAGGTGATGAATGGTCGACATGGTTTTGAAATCAATCTAGTATATGCAAGAAGTTTCGGGATGACAAGTCACTTAATACAGATTAATTATTTATCGTCTCGTCTGGGCTTAGACTTTATAGCCATTGAACAGATCGGATGCGGTGGTCTGAGCACTTACGAAAAAATTTAGGAGATTGTTTGGAGATCAAGGAGGAGTGTTAGGGATAGATAGGTTTCGTCGCATTCGAATTATGATGGAGTTACTAAGCGCTTGCGTAGATATCAATTGGGTGAAGAACAAAAAAGGGCAGGACGATAATGAACAAATCGCAAGAATGCCCTTTTTTTCTTCATGTGTGGCGTTATTGGGCACTCGAGAAGATTGCACTCTTGATCTACGATCTTGCGTAAAAACAATGTGGCTGACCCCATCTACGGCCTCTCCACGTGCAAAGGTACAGAATAGGATGAAGTCTCGAGTTTTGCTCAATTAGAAGATACTTTTGTCACTAAAATAATCCATACAGCGAGGATCGACCTCCTGTGGGACGTATCGAACACCCATCATTGTGGTGTCTCGAGTGAGGAAAAGGTACCAAACACGTTGTTGAGGGGGAGAGTAGAGTCGTTTGTCGGAATTGGGTGGGAGCAAGGGATCAATCATCTTCAAACATCGGGTGTGGCACTTTCGGCCAAAACAAGAAGTGAAGAGGATTGCTCGTGAACATGGACAGACTTTCGACTCCAGTAGGTTGGGAGTTGTGATGTGGCGTGCTAATGGAGGTGGACTGGAATAGGGGGAGTGAGTAAAAGGGCGAGGGAACGAGAGGATAATACTCTAAGACATGTGTATACGGTGGTGGTTGGCGATGGTCAGCCCCGCCTTTCGCCATGAGTCTCCTTTGTTGGAACTGTCAAGGATTGGGTAACTCCTAGACAGTTCGTCGACTGAAGCGGTGGTGCTTCACAGTTGCCCCTGATCTTGTCTTTGTGTCTGAGACAATGATCAGCAAAGTTGCGGTGGAAAGATTGAAGGATCGTTTTGGATTTTCTGGTGCTTTTGGAGTCTCGAGTGTGGAAAAATCTGGGGGTTTAGGACTCTTTTGGAAGGAAGAACGGTTGACTTTTTCCTTAGTTTCTTATTCCCAACATCACATTTGTGGTGAAACTATTACAGGAGATGATAAATGGTGCTTTGTTGGGGTCTATGGGTGGGCTAATATTAGTGAGAAGAAATTTACTTGGGACCTCATTAAGAATATTTGCTCTTCGACTACGCTTCCAGTGGTTTTGGGATCGGAGGGGATTTCAATGASATTCTCTCTATGTCAGAAAAAGAAGGTGGTTCGGATCGTGGTCGAAGGGAGGTGGAGAGTTTCAGGGAGGCCCTCGATTATGGGTCATTGAGGGATCTTGGCTTTCACGGACAGTRGTGGACTTGGGAACGAGGTAAGTCTTTAGAACATCGTATCCGGGAACGTTTAGATCGCTTTGTGGTCTCTCCTACTTGGTTTTCTATGTTTCCTTCAGCTCGGGTGAACCATTTGCTYAAGCACTGCTCTGATCATGCTCCGATTCTTTTAAAGTTGGCTGGGTTGAAGGGTCGTAGGAAAAAACGGAGGAAAGTGTTTAAATTCGAGACTGCTTGGTTGCTCGATAGCTCATGTGAGGTTGTGATTAAAGATGCTTGGAGTATGAATAACGAAGCCCATATTGAGCAGCGACTATCTATGGTTGGAGCTAAATTACTCACCTGGAGTAAGGATTCTTATGAGGATCTCGACGGTAAGATCAAGGAGAAGGAGAAAGCCCTTAAATGGGCACAAAGCCAGCCGATCTCGAAAGAGAGTTGTGACGAGTGCTTCTGGATCGAAGGTGAATTAGATGACCTCCAGAATAAACATGAGGCTATTTGGTTTATGCGGTCTCGTTCGTGTGAGGTCCGAGATGGTGACAAGAACACAACTTATTATCATCATAAGGCCTCACAACGGCGTAAGCGTAATACCATTGAAGGGCTTTATAATGCGGAAGGAATCTGGATGGAGGATGATGAAGCGTTAGAAGCTATTGTTTGTGCTTATTATGGGGACCTTTTTAATGCTTCACCCACTGATAATGACATAATGTGTGACATTCTRGACAAGGTTCCCAAGTGTATTACAGAAGGTGACAATTCGACCCTTTTGCGGGCTTATTCGAAGGATGAGGTTTATCGAGCTCTCATGCATATGCACCCTTGTAAAGCCCCAGGACCAGATGGTATGCATGCAATTTTTTATCAACGATTTTGGCATATAATTGGTGATGAGGTAGCGAATTTTGTTTGTGATATTCTCAATAACATGTCATCCCCTAGTGCTATTAATAAGACAAATGTGGCTTTAATTCCGAAGGTGAAATCACCCTCCCAAATTCAGGAGTTTCGGCCCATAAGTTTATGTAACGTGTTGTATAAACTTATTTCGAAAACTATGGTGCTTCGCTTAAAAGATGTCCTTGGTCGGGTGATAACTGAAAACCAGAGTGCCTTTGTCCCGGGCCGTTTGATTACTGACAATGCTCTGGTTGCTCTAGAAGTCTTTCATGCTATAAAACGGAGTGGCAGCACAAGGAGAGGCTCAATGGCTCTTAAGCTGGACATGAGTAAGGCATACGATAGGGTTGAATGGGGATTCTTGAGAAAGCTCCTTCTTACCATGGGTTTTGATGGTCGATGGGTTAACTTGGTCATGAACTGTGTGACGAGTGTTTCTTATTCCTTTCTTATCAATGGGAGAATCAGTAAGGACATTATTCCCCTTAGGGGGTTGCGACAGGGTGACCCTCTCTCCCCTTATTTATTTATTATTGTTGCTGATGCCTTCTCCCATATGATTAATAATAAGGTTCGGGAGGGGATGATCCATGGTGTTCGAGCAAGCAAATCAGGTCCAGTAGTCTCTCATCTTTTGTTTGCTGATGACAGCCTTCTTTTTGCTAGAGCAAACCGACAGGAGTGTGAAGAAATAGTTGACATGCTCAACCAGTATGAAGTAGCATCGGGGCAGAAAATTAATTACGAGAAGTCRGAGGTTTYGTTTAGCAAGGGAGTCCCTTTGGATAGGCAACAAGAGTTGGTGAAAGTACTGAATATGCRACAAGTCACAAAGCATGACAAATATCTTGGGATTCCTACTATAGCAGGGAGGTCTAAGAAGGTTGTCTTTGAATCAATGTTGTCACGAATTTGGAAGAAGCTTCAAGGTTGGAAAGAGCGGCTTCTCTCGCGGGCTGGTAAGGAAATGCTTCTTAAAGCGGTTATTCAAGCAATACCCACGTATCTCATGAGTGTCTACAAGTTGCCATCGGAGGTGCTTCATAAAATTCGCTCCGCTATGGCTCGAGTTTTCTGGGGTCACAATGATGCTCATCGGACTCTACACTGGATGGCGTGGGATAATCTTTGTGGACCAAAGTGTTTTGGGGGACTTGGGTTTAAGGATCTCAATGTTTTTAATATTGCTTTGCTGGGAAAGCAAGTGTGGAGACCCTTACATCATGAGGATACATTGTTTGGGCGAGTATTCAAAGCTAAATATTTTCCTCACGGGTCCGTCTTGGATGCCTCATTAGGGTGGAGCAGTAGTTTTTCGTGGAGGAGCATTTGGGCATCAAAAGCGCTAGTTAAGGAAGGAATGCTATGGAGGGTTCGGTCAGGGGCTTCCATCAACATTTGGGATGACCCTTGGTTGGCGGATGAGGAGGGGCGTTTTGTGACAACTGATAAGGTCACTGGTCTTCATCAGGTTAGTGATTTAATTGACTTTTGCTCCATGAGTTGGGATTACGAGCTACTGGAAAGAACCTTCAATGAGCGGGATTTCAATGTATCGTGTCATCCCTTTTGAGCTCTCGGTCTCCCGAAGGTTACGATTTTTTGCCTTTCTCAAAATAAGAAGGCCATACACCACGAAGACAGCTTATCTAGTGGGAAAGGGTTGTTGCCCTCGATAATTTCCACCAGGCCTTGGGTTGATTGAAGATAAAATGTTGAAGCCCGAAAGTGCGATTGTTCTTATGGAGACTCTGTACGGGGACTTTGCCTACTCGAGCCTGCTAGTTCCCACATATGCTGACTCTCCGGAGGCCCTGATTGTGGTGATGAGGAGACAACGGAACATGCTCTTCTTGTGTCGAGTCCAGATTTATGGTTGGAAGGGGGTGTGCAGCTCTGATCAAGGATAGGAATGGTGCATCCGATATTCTGAACTTGGGAATTCGTACCATATTGCACGGAAAGGGCGCTATTAGGCTTGGGTGTGTGACGGACGTTAATGCGAAGATCTTTAATAATTGGCTTCACTTTCCTCATTCGGTGTACTTTCGAAGTCTGGGAAGTTAGTAGAGGAGGATGGCTAATACTAAAGAGTTTATGTGTGGTGCGTGTCTCCCTCGAGGCCCAAAAGGGTGGTTGGCCCCGAATGTGGGTGAGATTAGCTTATTTGATGCTCAGTTTGCAGATGAGGTTGGTTTGGTTTGGCACAGTGGCACGAGGATCATGAATGGGTTATCGTGCTTTCAGCCGGTAAGACGAGTAAGAGCCGTTGGGCACCTGTAATTCTGAGGCCAAGCAGGTCTGCTGGCTCTCAGTTGCTCATCGAAATGGTCTCCAAAAACGTCACGAGATCGATTGCCTTCTGTTGGTATCCAGACTCTCGATCGATGGTCTTTCTTCGCGGAGCTTGCATAATGTTTCGAAGATTATTTTACTGCTTTGTCAAGATTTGTTTCAGTTTGGCTGGCTACATGTGATGAGGGATGGCACCACGGGCTCCTCCCTTGGAGATCATTCCTTTTGGTGATTGAGCAATTTTGGTTGATCAGGCCCCTCTGAATTAGTCCTTATGTTTTTCAGACAAGTGAGCTCTTATTAATTAATTTATTATTCCCTTTTCCTTCAAAAAAATAAAGTCATAAATTCATAATACATTAAGTCCAAATCTCTAACAATATAAATTAATACATTAAAAAAAGTCAAATTTTCAATAGTAAAATTAATACATAATAAAGTTCAAATAACATAGTAAAATTAATACATTAAAGTCAATTACAAACATCGCAGCATCTACGAAACTTACTTTCTTCATCTTGTCAAACGGTTCCTTGACATCAATTCAAAATATTATAATCAGAATTAAATAATTAGTAATAACAAAATAGTAATAAAAGAAGAAAAACAAAAAATAATAATCATAAATAATAAAGTAATAAAAGAGAAAAAAGACGGAATGAATAATAAAAAATAATAAACAGATAATAATAATCAGTTTCGAGAAATCAAAATAGAAGATTAATCAAACGAAGGAGATTAAGCTAGATTCGCAGGTAAAACAAAGCGAAAACTTCACATATAATTGCCGAGATTGCAAAACGAATCAATTCGAGATGTTAAGAACAAACTACAATTATAAACATAAACTCATAAACTATTATAAACTGCAATTATACGAATCAATGTGAATTTTATGATACTAAAAGCTATTATAAACATAAACTCATTCAAAAATCCAAAACGCAACTCGTTAATTAAACCTTGGATTGAGAAATGAGAACAACCTAACATAAAAATGAGAAATCATACGAAATAAGATGCAGCGAAGGAGAAAGAAGATACCATGATTGAATCGCAAAAAGTTTGATCGGAGGCCTTTGGAGTTACTGGCGAAGAAAAAACGTTACACTGCCCAGTGCCATGCTAGTCTGCAAAGTATGTGAGGGGTTCAGAGGAAGTAGCAGAAACCTTAAAGGCCTAAACCTATTTATATTGTTATATTACAGATTTACAGATTCACAGGCCCAACACAGAGAAGAGTTTAATGGGCCTATTTATATCGATATTATGTTTTTAAAATTATCGGGTCGTCGGTCTAGACCGGCGGACCAYCGGGTTTTACCCGGACCGGACCGACGACCCGGAATAGTCAAATTCTATGGATCGGAGACCGGACCGGTGGTACAGGGCCGGTCCGGTTTCGRTCTCGGTCCGGTCCAAACCGGTCCAAATTCCGGTCTGGACCGATTCATGAACACCCCTAACTGCAGTACCTCATTTCAAATATAAAAATTTAGAAAACTAAAAGAAACCTATTGTTGGGAAGAGCTGTTCTCTTATGTGTAGATAAGAGACCACTTTTGTAGTGTAACAAGTCTCTTATCTACCTAAATTGGCTAAATAGCAGTCTTTTAACTACTCTTTTTGGTTTTGTTAGATGTTTTATACCATTTTTACACAGTATTTAAGAGTTGATTGAGTTAGATAAAATAGTTGACTAATTTAAATAAAAAAAAGTTGACTAAATTATGTAAAAGAGTAAGGCTCCGTTTGTTTTGATGGAAAATATTTTTCTAGAAAATGATTTTCCTCCTTTTAGTTTTTCTTTGTTTGTTTTGAAAATGTGTGAAAAATCATTTTCCTCAAAATGAAAAATGTCACTTNTTTTTCTAGAAAATGATTTTCCTCCTTTTAGTTTTTCTTTGTTTGTTTTGAAAATGTGTGAAAAATCATTTTCCTCAAAATGAAAAATGTCACTTTGGAAAATGAAGGAAAATCATTTTCTTTTTGTAGAGATGAAATGTCACAATTTCCTTCTCACTTCTTACTTCTCCCTTATTCATTCTCTCATCCTTTCTTCATTTCTATTTCATTTTTTTTCATGAGTTTTTCTCTAAACAAATAAATAATGGAAATTCTTTTCTTAGAAAAGAGTTTCCATAAGAATTTTTTTCCTAAAAAATGATTTTCCATAAAAATTGTTTTCTTTCGAAATAAAAAGGGAGCCTAAATGTATGAATGAAAGTTTTTTGAAAGATAAAAAGTTAAAAAAAAATTAAAATTGGTTTGGAACAACTAAATGAAAACATACCAAAATGAAAAGTGAAATAACTAAAAAAAAGGATGGAGTACTATATATGAGATCAAATTTTGTAAAAAATGGTCTCTTAGGTTGAAGTAAAGAGGTCATACCTTAAAACTGTGTGATCTCTTATGTACTTTTTTTTATACATTCCACATTTTAATAATTTAATTATTAATGTGTTGCATTAATAGATACACTTCTCTTGTATAATACAAGCACTATAAGCACGCGTTGCGTGTGGTCAGTTTAAAAATTTATATTAAATAAATATTCAATTAGAAAAAAATCATGAAATTGGGTAAACTAAAAATGGTGGTGAGTTATTCTGATTTTCAAATTTTTGATGTAATTTTTTTTTTGTAATTGAATCTCTCGACTAAGAGATTAAATGATTAATTATATTGACATACAAATAGTACTACTAAAATAAATAATAATTTAATAAATATTTTATTCAATATGATTTTATTAAATGTGTTTGGTTTCTTGCTGTTTTATATTCTACCTATTTCATAAAGTCGTAATCTGCGATATTTCATAAAGTTGTATACAAGTAAATTTTTTTACTCCCTCTATAACATATTTCTCACAACTCTTGGATTAAGTTATGTTAACATTGTAAATAAGCTTAATTGTATTTAGTTGTAAAGTAGAAAAGGAAAGTATATAAATTTGTGTGGTAAAATTGGAGGAAAAGGTTTTGAGTGAATAGGACAAATTCGTGGAAAGACCACTTTGGTGTCTTTTTTCCACATTTCACTTGATGTGGTATAAGCCTTATAAGGGAGAGGAGAAATTTTCAAGTCAKATTAGAAATGAAGTACAAGTGTTGYCRGAATTATGTTACGGACGAAAATAAAAAGAGTTGCGAGAATTATGTTACACAGGGAGTACATTTGTTTAGAGCATATACATCAATGATCGATAATAAAAAATGATAAGTTAAGCAGCAATAAAATAAAAATTCTCATGGTAATGTTCCAGCCCACCATGTGTTGGCTGGTCCATTAACCATTATTACAAGAATGCCATTACTAAGCCTTGTTGACAGTCAAACAGGAAGCTTCTTGAAGAAGCTGTCTAATGAATTAGTTAGAAGACCTTCTAGATACTTCTGAGTCAGGATGAAATTCAATACCCCCCTATTGATATCATAGGGAACTCAGCATCAGAATAAAGGATTACACATCCATTCATTTTGAAGATTTGACATAAAACAAGTTTTCTCTCTTCTAGTTCTCAGATTTTCTTTCTTTTCTCTCTCCTTCTTTGCTGATTAAGCATCGAGTGCTTAGGGAAACACCCCTGGGCCCTCTGATTGCTTTTTCTCTCTCCTCAGGTAGCTGTTGCAATATACGGCTACCGGTACGCTCCGCGCGATTTTCTGGAGACACTCAAGTGCAGACACAAAGATTAGATCCTATTTTTCTAGATTTAAGATTTCCTTACTTGGAAAACTGGCCGTTCTGTGAGGGATCACAAGATCAAGAAGTCAGAGATGAAATCACCAGAAGTCGCCGGACGCCAGTGAAGAACTCCAGAACGTCGGAGATGTGAGAAATCATGGAATGTTCAATCTCAGCCTCAAGAATTGTAACAAGTTCAAGAAGGAGTTACCAGTAAGAGATCTGACTGATCTTGCAGCAAATTGACCATCAGTTCAGTGCTTTGATCAGAGGTTTGGATGCACATTTGCTGATTTGGCAGACAGCGCATTCCTGGAGTACCCCGTGCAGGTCATAAGCGTGCAGAACACACACTGTCATCGCAGAAGTTCGCAGACAGTTCTGTGCAGAGGCGCACAGCCTGGCGTTCCGAGCAGTTCGTGAGGGACAAGTTGTGAGGAGCCACATGGTCCTTACAACTTTGCGGCCGATCCATGGATCCGCAGGGACTCTCACAATTCGCCCCCTGCTAGCCCAGGGCGACAGTCGTGTGCGTTCACGAGTCAAGGTTCCAGACCAGCTTGTTTGAGCAAAGTAGAGGCATATGCGGCGTCCAGGGCTAGGCGCCTACGCAGGTCATCCGTGATGCAGAGAGATCATAAACAATCGCAGACGTGAGCGAGGCGAGACTAGTCAATTTCGTTACAGTCGCATTCACTGTTTGGCGTTCATCACCCAGTGTTGCCAACACGGAGATCGCCAACGGGCGACACTACCACGTCGTTCGTCGACGCAGACGGACTATCGAGGGTGATCTAGGAGGCATCGGCGTTTAGAGAGAGTAGCTCAGAGGATGTGACTCAGAAACTGTGCGGAGAAGTGTTCCTAGGGGAATTCAACTTCCCGTACCTCTCAGCAGGAAATTCTGGATACGGTGGATAGGAGAAAAGTCAAGTTCAACTATGGATCCTTTTGACGAAACACGGATCGGATGATCATTGGTTGCCTATAAGGCACAGATGGGCGTCCAGACAGAGTGTGAGGCTCTTGGTGAAGTTCTTCCCACTACTTGAAGGAATGGCATACAATGGTTTAGCGAACTACCCTCCGATTCTATCACCAACTTCACTTGTTGGAAGCGTGTTTCGCAGCAGTTCATAGCAGGAAAACGCATGAGTCACCACTGTTGCTCTCATGAGCTGTTAAATAGGAGCCTGGCGAAGTTTGAAAATTACATAAGCGTTTTAACACGGAGTCTTTGAAGATTTTTCAACCTGGAAACCCTTTGATTCGGGTCACTATTGACCAGATTGCGACGTGGGCGTTTTTAAGCAGATTTTGATGATCCAAGATGTGGCAAATATTAGTGGCCATGGAAAGGCCAACAACAATTATATCAGAGCCTCAGAGGCAAATAATATATCCTCCCCCAGCAAAGAAGAAGTCCGACAATAGGAGAACAGAAGCAGGCGGGGCGATAGAGAGGTGGCGATCGAGAGATAATCCGATCAATGGCGACAGAAGGAAGAGCGAATGATGGCGTTTACCGAGGTATAACGGTCACAGAAGAGAAATACTGACATTAAGGAGAGTAATCTCCTACCTAAGCCCGCCAGTCCAGCGACCATGATAAAAGAAACAAAGACTTATGGTGTGAGTATCAGAGATTGGGGCATAACTACTCGAAATTGTAAAGTTAGAGGGCCTTGATAAGCTAGCAGATGAAGGAAATTTAACAAAGATCTTAAAAGAAAAAGAAAGCAGGCGGCCAGCTGAGAAGCAATGATATGTGTTTGGGTAGCGTGATAGGGCGGAGGTTTTGGTCTCAGGCGGTCCAAGCAATAGGGGAAGAAAGCAACATCTGTATGAACTCAAGCATCAAGTGYTGGATGTTCCTAGGAGCGCCCCTCCATCATGTCCTACCRTGGTTTTTGATAACAAATCTTCTAATCCACTAAGTCTACCACATGACGACCCGTTGGTAGTAGAGATTAAGGTCGCCAACGCTAAGGTACGRCGAGTGTTGGTTGATTCTGGCAGTTCATCTGATATTATCACGTATGAATGTTTAAAGCAAATTCGATGCGGAAATGAAAAGCTGGAGCCCTTGGCACAACCCCTGGTGGGGTTCGGCGGTCAGAGTGTCTTTCCTAGAGGCACGATTCGCCTACCCGTCCGGCTAGGCGAGAAAGGTCATGGTAAAAGTTTGATGGTCAAGTTTATTGTCGTGGATTTGCCTTTGCCATATAACATCATCATTGGGCGGCCATTGCTCAATCAAGTCAAGGCGGCGATTTCGACTTACCAACTCTTGTTGCAGTTTGAGACAGACAATGGGAAGGTTGGAAAGTTATATGGCGATTAGAGATCAGCTAGAGAGTGTTATGTTAACAGTCTTCGAGGGGCAGCAACCGACGAAAGCCCGTCCAGTAACAAGAAAAGGAAGGAGTCMGAACCAGATTTAACAACGCCAATGGACGTGTACTTGGATGATAACCCAAAGAGGTATGGGCGCCCAAAACCCCTGGACTCCCACGAGGAAGTGGCGATTGATGATGACCCTTCTCACACCGTCAGAGTGGGGGCTAATTTGGACAAAGAATTGAAGGAAGAAATAATCAATATTCTCAAAGAATACCGAGATGTTTTCGCCTTTACGGTGAATGAAATGCCAGGAATTTCTCCTGAAGTAATGCAACACAAGCTTAGCATCAAAGATGGTTATAAGCACCAGAGAGAGAAGAGTCTTTGAGATTTTTCAACGATGGAAGACCTGTATGATTCGGGTCATATTGACAGATGCGACCGGGAGTTTAGCCAGATGTTGATGATCAAGATGTGCGCAATATTCAGTTGCCAATGGAGATGGACAACATTAATCAACGAGCCTCAGAGGCAAAATCAATATAGTGATACATCCCCACAGCAAAAGAAGAAGTACGACAATGGAGAACAGAGCAGGGGGCGATCAATGAGAGGTGGGCGATCGAAGAGATAACTCGATCCATGGCGAAAGAAGCGGAAAGAGCGAGAATGATGGGTTTTACCCGAGGTACAACGTCAAAGAATGAGAAATTTCCTGGTATCATTAAGAGAGTTCTCTACTAAGCACCGCCCAGTCCAGGCACATGAATAGAAGAAACAAGAATTATGGTGTGAGTATCACGGAGATTAGTGGATACTGACTTGCGAAATTGTAACGAGTTAAAGAGGCCCTTTGATAGCAGCAAGATGAAGGAAATTAACAAAGTATCTTAACAAAAGTAAAAAAGAAGAGCGGCAGCTGGAAGCAATGATAATGATGTTATGGTAGGCGTAGATCAGCGGAGGTTGGCCTCAGGCGGTCCAGAGCAATAGGGGAAGAAGAGCAACATCTGTATGAACTCAAGCATTAGTGTTGGATGTTCTAGGTAGCGCTCTCATGTCCTATTCCGTGGTTTGTGATAGAATTTTCTAATCATAGTTACCAATGAGAACATTGGTAATGAGGATTAAGGTCAACGCTAAGGTGACGAGTGTTGTTGATTCTGGTACAGTTTACTGATATTTACGTAATGAATGTTTAAGCAAAGTTCGTGGGAAATGAAAAGCTGGAGCACTTGGCAAACCTGGTGGGGTTCGGCGGTCAGAGGTCTTTAGAGGTACGATTAGCTACACCGTCGGCTAGGCGAGAGGTCATGGTAAAAGTTTGATGGTCAAAGTTTAATTGTCGTGGATTTGCTTTGCATATACTCATCATTGGGCGGAGACCATTGCTCAATCAAGTCGAAGGCGGGATTTCGCTTTACAATCTTGTGCAGTTTTGTGATCAGACATGGGAGGTTGGAAAGTTATATGGCGATTAGAGATCAGCTAGAGAGTGGTTATGTTAAAGTCTTCGGGGCAGACCACGAAGCCCGTCAGTACAAGAAAGGAAGGAGTCCGAATCCATGATTTAAACGCAATGGACGTGTACTTGGGATGATAACCAACAGAGGTATGGGCGCGCAAAACCCTGGTCCCACGAGGAAGTGGCGATTGAGTGATGATTCTAGACCGTAGGAGTGGGGGCTAATTTGGAAAAGAATTGAAGGAAGAATAATCAATATTTCAAGATACGAGATGTTTTCGCTTACGGTGAATGAAATGAGGAATTTCTCTCTGAAGTACATGCACACAGTTAGATCAAAGATGGTATAAGCTGTCAACAAAACTTACGGTCATCCTATAGGGGCGAGAAGGTGTTCAACAGCAGCAGCTGAAGTAGAAAGTTGAGTTAGGAACTGGTTCTTTCGTGAATGCTAGTATAAAGCAACCGATTGGTTGGCCAACGGTGTATTGGTCAAGAAAACTCATGGTCGTGCGAATGTGTGTTGAATTTTACTGTCTCACAAGCCTGTCCGAAGGATGCTATCTCTCTCCAAAAGATTGATAAACTTGTTTTTTTTTTTGATATTCTGCAGGGAGCTCTTTAGTTTTCATGAGCCATGTCAGTTATCAGCAGATCCCAATGGGCAGAGAAGATCAGGCTTAACCCGCTTTAAGATTAAAAACAGGGAGTTTATTGCTATATAGGTAAAGGGTTGATGCCTTCGGCTTAAAAGCGGGGCTACGTATAGACAGGGATTTATAGATATATGACGGTCAGATTGGCCGAATATCGAGGTTTAGTTTTGATGATATGAATTGTTACGAGTAAGATTGTTCGTGACCATATTTGATTTGGATGATGGCTCTAAGGGAAACGTTTGATTGCGTTGAGATAATTCAGTTTTGCGCTTAAACCAAGAAATGTGTTTCGGTTCGTTCATAGGCGGAAAGTGTTGGGTTTTAGTGGATGACGGCGTGAGAATAAGAAGGGAAATCTGATAAGATTAAGCGGTCTTGGATATGCAATCACAAGGAAGTGTAAAGGCAAGTTCAAACGCTGACGTGGGGAGGGGTGGGAGGAGGGGCTTCGGGGGGGGGGGGGGGGGGAAGTTTGGGGGGCGTTGGGGTGGGTGGGCGGGGGAGGTAAATGGTTGCATGGCAGCCTAGGGTGTATTCTTGTCCAAATCGCGGATGAAGTTGGGTTATTTCAAGACCTTGAAGGTCCTGTTCAAGTGGGATGAAAGAAGAGAAGTGGGGTTTCAGGAGCTAAAGAGCATCTCTCGGAATACAAAGTGGGTTGTAGTGTCAATGCTAAAGACCTGTGTTTACCTGGGTATTTCCTAATTATGCTAAAGTGTGTTTTATGTCGTCGAGAGCGATAGAGCCAAAACCGGTATATTCGTTAAGATGCTTATAGAGGGTGATAAGATATTCAAACAATCGAGAAGCTAGTGTACGCCTGGTAATTCTTGGAGCAGAAAGTAACTCTACTTTCACGGCATATTACAGTTCTAATGACGCCATAACGAAAGGTTATTGAGGGGGAACCATCAATAGAATGACGATGGGCGATAATTGGCAGATTAGGGTTAGAGTACGAGCTAGAAAGTGGATCAAGTCAGGCGTTGGCCGACTTCTACTGAGTGTACTAATCGGCCCCTCGCCGTACAGCTGTAACCCTTGGGAATTGTTTGGTCGATGGATCATCAACAAGGAGGGAGTTGGGCAGGAATTTTGATCAAACCGGATCTTGGGAACCTCTAGAGTATCTGTGCGTTTTGTTTATGTGCGGCATCAAACAATGAGTCAAGAGTATGAGGCGCTTATATTGGGGCTAAATGTGTTTAGCTGGGGGCTAAAAAGATTTTGGTGAATCAGACTCTCAGTTGGTGGTTAGCAGTTAGGGGAATTGAGGCGAAGGAAGATGCTATGAAGATGTACTTGGAAAAGTGACTTTTTCAAAGAAAGTTCGAGGAATTTGACATTCAGCTATTCCAATCTGAGAATCAGCAACAGATGCTTTATTCAGTTAGCCGTCTGCAGAAAATGCAGTCCTCGTATCTTACTTGGGAGGTGTTGAAGAACCAAGTATAAATGAACATGGTGGTGTCGGCCGAGGCGATACTGGATGGATCAGATTATCAGATAATTGAAAGAAGGCGAACTAACGCGCAGGATGATAACCGGCTTGATAGGGTTGTTAAACGTCAAGATGTTCCTGGCATGATGGAATTCTTTAATGACATTCACTCATCGTTGTTGAGTGTGTTAGGCCAGATGAAGGGGACTACATTTTACGAGAAATTCATGAAGGAGCCTGTGTAGCATCAGGGTTTGCGTTGGCGGAAAGGCTTTAGTGCCTTTTACTGGCCTACTTAAAGAGTGATGCCAGGAACTTGTCAAGAATGTCGGATGTCAAAATCAATGCAAGACATTCCTCGCTCCGCAACACATTCTCCATCTTCCATTATGTTGATCATGGGGGATGGATTTTGTTGGGACTTTCCGCAGCATTCCGGACAAGAAAATTCTTAAGTCGCATTGTATTTAAACAATGGATTTGAAGCAGAACCATTTGGCTATATTTGAGAAACAAAATCAGCATTTATCTGGGGAATATCATCACAGCTTTGGAATACCAAGGGCGTTAATTGCCGATATGGAAGCAATTTGAGAGTGAGTCTACTCGGAGATATTGCGAACAGTTCGGGTATACGGGCTAAATTTACAGCTGTTTTGTGACTACAAACCAAACAGGCCAAAGCAGAAGCTGCGAATAAGGATTGATTTTTGCGGGGCCTAAAGACAAGTCGAGGGGGTAAAGGGTCTTGGTGACGAGCTTTCTGAGTTCTTTTGGTCGCCAGGACAAAGAAGGATCTGGCCACACACATTTTCCTTGGGTGTAATGGAGAGACGCTTGTGGTTGCCCGTGGAGGTTGGAGCTTCTCACGCCGGAGTTACTATTATGATTATGTGCGCATCGCGACTATCCCCGGTAGGTGACCCGCCACGGTGGGCCGTGTTAAAGAATTATGGCTATAGCTGTTCGTCATGAGAGCGTTGGAAACTCCTTCTCCCGTCCATTTGTTACAAGCAGGAGATTACCAGGTACTTAACACGTGTGGACTTCCGCAGTTTTTCCAAGGGGGATTGGTGTTGTGCAGGCTTGAAAGTACGGGCAAAGTTTACGGATGGGGAAGCTAGACCCAATTGGGAAGGACCATATCAGATCACTGAGGTCATTTGCCCTGGGCACTTTTCAGGCTTTGCGATTCTGAGGGTAAATACTTGTGCCTCGCCATGGAATGCAGATATCTGCGGGTTTTTACATTTGATAATACTGTATCGGGGCCACTACTGTTATTGTAAGTGATTCGGTTTTATGTAATGGGTAACAATGATAATATCAAAAGGGTTGATATAAAGGTGTCAGGGGGTGCTTTTAGGTATATGGATTGATGAGAAGATAGCTACCTTTAGTCCCCTGGCAGATTTCCCAATGTGTTTGTGCATTTTAGTTTTTGGTACGGATCGCCATTTAGGACATCTCTTGTTAATGTTTTGTGCATTTTGATACTTAGCTTTTTCGGTGAACTCTTTTAAGGGAATCGTCTCAGCTTATAATTTTTCCTGGAAATAGTCTTTTCTCTATTCTCGGATGCCCAATTAGGGTATATGCTAGATTACTTGTTGAAACGCTAACGTAAGTTATGTTGCCATTTTGGTACTATTTTGCTAATTACGGATGCACCATTAATGCGGCAGGATTATTATTTCCTAAGCCAGGGTGATCTTATGGTATAATTGTCTTAATTAGCGCTAGGCACGAGAAGTGATCACTCGGTTAAGATAATCATTTTTAACGTCTTTTATTAGATCGATTCGCCTTTAGTGCTAAGAACTTTACACTTGATTAAAGTTATAACTTATGGTTCATTAATTTTTTTAAGCGAGTTGCATATGGCGTATTTGGCAGAAACTCAAGCAGATATAATATTAAAGCATGCATTAAAGCAAATGCATATTGTAAATTTAATATAAATGGCATCACAGGCCAGAATTCAATAGTCGACAGACACAAATCAAATACATTTTTTTTTAGGAGATGAATGCGGTCATTTGGAGGAAGGAGATGGGGGTCTTCCTCAGAGGGCTTGGCGTAGAAGGGGAACGTTGGGTGCTTTTTTGGTTTGCAGGAGTTTTTGGAGCAGAGGGGGTTGGTACAGCTGGTTTTCTTCTTTTGGCTGTGTTCATGGCGTCCGAAGGAATTAATCAGAAGAAGATCTGTTAGTTAATCTTCGGCCAGAGGCGGAAGAATACTTCCCGCTAGAAGAAGCAGCCCTTTGAGCCGCAGAGGCAAGACTTTAGCTCATCCGAGCCTTTTGTGAGGCTTCAGATGGTTTGCGCTTCGACGGCGTCCGTTGCGCTTCTGAGCTCGAGCTTTTAGCCTTACGGGGGTTTTCCGTCTTTACTCGTTGGGCTTGTTTTTCAGCTTCTCTTCGCCTAATCGTCAGACGCGTCGGGCTTCTTGGAAGGCCGAAGAAATTCTCTCTTTTGCCAGGAGAATTGTTTCTGCAAGCCACAGCATCTTGGTCTGCTTAAGTCTGATACCGTGCTAGAAGCATCAGGCCTGGCTCGTCTCCATTTCTTCCGCCGCCCATCACGCCTCGTTGGATAATTGTTCCTGAGTAGGGGCTTCGGCGGGAGGAGTTTTCTTCAAGACCTCCAATCTTGGGCGGTGCAGATAAGTCATCCTAGCTCCTTCTTTTCGCTTTCTCTGCGTCCCTTGGGTTACACGGCATTATCACCTTGACTTGGCTCTTCCAGATGAGCCTGAGAGGTTTTGAGGGTGTAATCTCTTCCTAATTTCTTCCACTTCCTTTGCTCGCTCGAGCTTTGAGAAGTGCCCTCCATTGCCAGGGCTGTCCCATAACTCAGCAAGCATGGATCCTGGCAGAACGCTGGAAAATAAACTAAGTGTTAGAAATGGCGATTAAAGAGGAACGAAGGATATGTTGCATCAATTACATAAAAATGTTCCTTAATGGGTGAAGAAGTTTGCCTTCTCATTTTCGGATAACCTCATGAGCGTCGCTTCAAGGAGTGGCTGTGGTAACGGCAGATGAGATTGTGTCATTATTGACCTTCCATTGAAGGTCAGTGAATGGAAGAACGGCATCTAAGTCGTTTCTTCTTCTTCTCTCCTGTGGACGAGGTATATCGTATCCTCATTTTTTGTACTTCTCTTCTTCTGAAGAGGCGCTCATATGTCCAAGTTCAAACCCAACGCTTCCAAGGTTTTGTAACGATTGAAGGGCTAGAGGTGGGGTTCGCCGTAGAAAGGCGTCATTACGCAGTTAGCTGATCAGCTTAAACCTCTCCTCGGTTGTCCGGTGCTTCCGAGGCCGTTCTTTCTTTGTGCTCTTTTCTGTCACATAGATGGGTATGAAAAACGGGAATAGAATAAGATTGAATGATAAAACATCAATCTTACGGGGGCAGTGTGGGATTTGGACAGTCCTTTCTTCGAGTATTCATCATCATGAGCGTATGTCGTGATGTTTTGGGTTAGCTGCGTCATCTCTTGTAAACTGGAGATAGCTATTCTGCACAATAGCAAGATAGAGCCAAATTTAGATAACAGGGGATTAGTGAAGTAAAGACTCATACTCGAATACGCCTGCTGGAGCCGAACATACGCACGAAAACTCCTTGAGAGAGTTGCTTGGGCACCAGGACTCGGAAATAAACACTCAT
>SNQN01005686.1:28364-42873 GCA_008642245.1 Bassia scoparia
GAAATGAGTACGAGAAGCAACAATTCGTTGTTGGGTTTCGAAGGGTTGGATTTGAATTTCCTAATTCAATTTTGTTTAATTTCAAACCCCGAAAATTAAGATTGCTATGGCGACGGTGGTGGTTACTATGTTTAAGTTCCTTTTTTTCAATTCATTGATGTTTGATTTCAGCAAAAATAAGTTTTCTGACAAGATTCCGACGAATATTGCGAAAATTTCAGGTCTTGAGATTGCTTTGAATTTGAGTTGCAATGAATATTTTGAGTAATAAGTTGGCCTACGGTGGCTCTGCTGGTGGTGGTGCATTTGTGGTGTTGTGCCAGAGCAAAGAAGGGTTTAAAACCCTTTTTCTACAATTCAGTGGTGTGGTGGTGATGAAAAGGTAGTGGGTGGCGGTGTGCGGGTGTTGCTATGGTTGCTGAAATAGTAGTGGTGGTGTATGGGTATTGCTTGGAAAGGAGAAAATGGTGGAGGTTGAGTTAATTTTTTTTTTTTTTTTTTTTTTGTGAGGTTGAGTTCATTTTCAACCAAACTTACAAGACTAATCATCATTTAACGGATTCATACCATATTTATCTGCAAAATGCCTATTAAGGTCATGTTTGGAAATGGAGAAAAAATACATAGTCATTTCTGGGATTAAAAAAACTCAAGGTTACTAACGAAAATTTTCGTGAAAAAAATATCATCGTTGAAAGGGTTGAAGGGATTTGACAAGATAGGAAGAGGCTTTAAATTCGACAAAGTTTGATGGAGTTGATGATGAAATATGATGGTATGACCCCAAATTAAGTGGGAGTTTCTTCTATTTTTTTTTAAAAAAAAACACATCATTTGACTTTTGTTTCTGCCTAAAAGCTAGTGCACTGACATGCAGAGATGTGCCCAATCCTTGTGTGCAATGCTTATTGTTGGCAATATATAATCGGTGAAATATTGCAAGGTACTGCCAAGTATTAAAAAAAATTGTTCATTTCAACTCAAATGAACAAAAGTTATGTTTTCTTTTATCATTAGACTTAAAATGAATAGTATTRTTTAACTTTGGTGGTACCTTGTAAGTTACAACTCGTATAATATACATCATTTTTTTGAGAACTATAAATAGGCTATGATATTGCTATATTTTCATTCATTTCTTACTTATATTAATAAGGGTGAAAGAGAAAACTGGCTATGAGAAAAGGCGAAATAATTAGTTTTTTTTTATTTGGTCATTTATGCAAGGAAGGTAATGTTATTTGATATTTTTTTTCTTTTGACTTGTGAGGCAGGAGAGGAAGGGAGGGTATTCTAGGAATTTTACATACATTTGTGGGCGTTTTTTGAATTTTTACGGGCTCATCACTTTAGAAAAAGTTGGCAACATTTTTTTACACATTGAAAAGCATTTGTAGTAACATTTTCAATGCATTAAAAAAGCGCTGATAAACCTGACTCACAATACAAAATGGTGGTGCTGTTAAATTAGTTAGGGAACAAAGCTTTGATTTTAAGCTAATAAAAGCTTAGATGCAGAAAATGAGCTTTAACAAACTCTTAAGAGAGACATGTCAGCCCATGCTAAGAACAAGGAGTCGATAACACAACTATTGCTGCCGTTACAACTTACAACAAAGTTTCTTCGAGCGAATAAAGAAGACTTCAGACATATATGTCGTTGATAGCTTTTTCAAAGCAATATCTTTCAACCTAAAATTCCGACTCAATGAATGGAAAAATGTTTCCTGGAAAGACCCTCAAATTCATTTGATTTTTTGTTGMATGAATGCCTTGTTAGTATGCGCTAGAGAAATGTCTATGAAACTCGAAATACCGACAGCAGCTCCAGCCATTCCTTCGCCTCTCCAAAAACTGGAAGACTGTTGATCAATTCAATGTTGACCAAACGCAGAGCCTACAACCTTTAAAATATCCTCCACTTCTCCAAAGAGCTTAATGACTGGAAAACTTATCAAATTACTTATTGTTAATTCACAACTTATAAATTGATTGAAAACAACAATAAAACTAAGTCTTCAAAAAAACAACAAACCAAGTAAATTTCCAATGACAGACAATCTGGCATAAAAATGATACACGTTACACAACTATTTCTCTRCTCAAAAAATTAAAAAAGAAGAATACCTTTATGACAAATGCTATGATGCCAATCTTCCAAACAAGATCCCGCTAAAGATGAGAGCACCAAACCATTTATTTGACACAAACCTGGAATTCATCAGGAGAAAGTAAATTTCAACATGAACACAAACATGCAACAACATACTCACCCATGGTTGATTGGTTAGTCAAGGGAGACTAGAGATGACATGGTTGTTAAAAGTTGGAAAAAAAAATTGAAGTAAATGATGTCTCGTGAGAGTGGGGTTTTGATCCATGGAGGACGATCATTGTTGAGTGTGGACAAAATTAAAACCAAAATGATTTCAATTTTCAAAAAAGTCAACATTCATGAGGTTCTACATTCTTTTAGGCAATATTGCTTTGAGAGAAAAAGTGGGTTTTTGACCGAGAGAAGGTAGATTGGATAAGCATGCAAAAAGTAGCATAAGAACTTAGTTTTTACTATATGTCAACTTTGTTGGGAGAGGAATGTAACCAAAACATAGTCAAAACTGCATGCAATTGCTTTAAATTTGTTCTTCACCAGTTTCATTGTGCTACCTATCAGGCTATCATAATCAAAACAAATTAAACAACAAACATATCGTGTAAAATAGAGGGACAATAGTTTGAGGAGGGACGCACTTTCTATTGCAATCAGCACGGTTTGACAAGTCTACAGTATAAATCTGCCATGCTACCTGCCCTGATCCTGCAGCCAGACAAGCGTAATATGGCCACTCTGTTGCGCAAAAAGAAAAAATAATACAATCAGATGGTTTCATATAGTCAACTTTCAATACCAAAAAATCCTAATATCTCAAACTGACTAGAGCAAACACAGACATTTCGTACCTAATTCTGCATTGTATCCACTGAGAGCCAGACTACTAACGCATGCAACTCCAAATCCAGTGAGCCATTGCTTTGTTAAGTCCCCAAATCGCAGGGCCGTAGATTTTACACCTACTTTCAAATCATCTTCTATATCCTGCAGCAAATCAAAGTCTCATTGTTCTGCTTTTAATATAGTTATTGCCATTTGAGAATGATAATGGTTTGTGAGTATCGTGAGAAGTATACAAAGAGCCTTTAAGTCCTTATTTAAACTTCAAACATCACAGAAAAAAGAACATGAACTTGACACTGATCAAGCAACAACATTATAAGATGCAATTATTTTATGTATTTTTTGGTGAGAGCATATAAGATGCAAGTTAAAGACATAACACAAAGACTAAATCTTTTCTTATCATCTACATCGAGTGTGTGAGGGTTTAATTAGTTGACTAACAGATACTTGCATATAATAAAAAGAGACTCAAGAGAGAGTACCTGGTGTGCATAAATAGTATCGTAGACCAAAGTCCAGAAAACACCAGACATGTACAGTGGAAGGACAACAAAAGGGTCTAAATTTCCTCTRATGGCAGACCATCCCAATAGCGCTCCCCAGTTAAAGGTCAACCCAAGGTATGCTTGGGGCTGCAACACAAACATCAGGAGGAAGTCATACAGCTCTAAGCAATAAAAGAAAAGATATGGCATAACAGAACACTTCACAAAGATTGTTACCCAAAATGTCAGCCTCTTCATGAGGGGATATGAACAGACTAAAAGCAAGGATGAAGCTCCCAAAATGCGGCTGTTGATAAATGGAGGTCAACACACTGGCAGTCAATAGAAAAATGGAGTATATCATCAAATTCACTTTCAAGTTTATTGAGTTTTATTTTTGACGATGTAGTTTTCAAGCAAAATAGTAGTTCAAACTTTAAATTCACACAAAATATTCCACATTCACCACAAGATGCAAGTAGGGGGAAAAAACCTATCAAGTTCTATGTATACAGTTACTGAGCAAGAAGTTGCATGCAGTAACTCAAATTAAGCACTAATGCAGATGAATTTCATTGTTTAATTCCTTTATGTTAGCTTGCGCTTCAAGCATTGATGTGATAAAACCCAATTGACTGAATAAAGTTCATGCTTCTGGAGTTACCAAATTGGGTTTTTCTGTATTTTGTTTTTGAAAAGTTGAGGTGAACCTAAATAAAAATTGTAACTCACTATGTTAGTAAGAATATTTTTGATCACTTGATCAAATTTTATAATGAACTACGGAATATTTACTAGTGATACAAAGTCTTGTATATTGTGGAGACAATACAGAATACACAAACATAGATCAAACTGTCTTTTACCCCCGAACATTTGTAAGTGGTTGAAACTCAAAAGCTTTCTCAAGCAGCATATCATTCGATACCAAATCCAAACCAACATCAATTACACTCCAGGATGGCAGGCTATGCTTAAAATCAACTATATTTTAGTGATAACTCCAATTCCAAATCCTAGGTAATGTTTCTTTCTGAAAAAATAAAAAATAAAAAATAAATAAGAAAATATGTTCCTCGACGACCACTAAAATGTCATTCTCTTTATTTGGAATTTCTTTTTTCACATTTTCAGATGTTTCAAGTTGCTAGCCCAAATTTCTTTTTTGCCTTCTTGTCAACTAGGTCAATGACTGATCACATACAAGTAGTGATGGCAATTCAATTCGGATCCGACCCTAATCCGCTCCGATCCGAGGGAAAATATCCGCTCCGAATCCGATATAAATAAAGTCCGACTCCGACTTTGTTAAAAAAATCCGACTCCGAGTTGGAGAAGGGTCGGAGTCGGATCTCACAAAAAATCCGACTATATAATCCGACTCCGACATTCATACAATTATTATCATTTAATTTTTATATTTATTAGGCTACTTATGTATAATGTATAGTCAAAAACTTTATTTCATATAAAAAAAGTAAATATAAGAAAATTAATAGGAAAAAAACAAAAAATACACTTAAAAGTAGAGAATTTTTTAAAATATATATATATATGGGAGAAAAACTCGAATTCAAGTCGGATCGGAGTCGGAGTCGGATYTCGGAKTTAAAAATCGGAGTCGGAGTCGGATKCTGATTTATAATCCGACTTCCTGTAGGGTCGGAGTCGGATTATGCATAATCCGCTCCGAGTCCGGTCCGTTGTCATCACTACATACAAGTATTAATTAAGCAAGAAGTTCATGTAACAAGCATAAAAACTATCCTCAATATTTATCTATACCAAGTTGCATGAATGACATTACGCATGCAAATATTTATAATCCAATACATTTTGGTAGATAAAACACAATAAACTATTAGAGGCTTAAGTGGCAACAAAAACCTTTTAAAATTGATAAAAATGCAAGACGATAATTAAGAGTGAAGTAGATGCAAGATATCATCAATCTTGAATTAGGCTCTATCCCATCTTCACTGTATAAACATATATGATACAAAGCTTACCTATAGTTATTTAGTTGTAGAAGAATTCCCAGACCCAAGAGAAGCTGTAAACCAAGAAAGGAAAGTCCTTGAAATGGAGTCAAAAGACCACTAGCAATTGGTCTTAGCTTAGTTCGTTCAACCTGAAATTATATTCCCATTTTTAGTAGTGGGAAAAAGGTCAAATAACCTCACTTGCCACAAGAGCCACTAAACAAAGAAAAATCATGGATGTCAGCTCCAAAAGGGACATTTCTGACATTAAAAAGGTAGAACCAAAAGTCCACAAAAAACTAATTAACTAAATCAAGAGTAAAATAGTATACAACAAAGTTCAAAATGACTACGCTACTCCAAGAAAATTCTATTTCCCAATTAATAATCCTAAGATCATGCATGATGAGCTTATTTGATATCAAAGTAGCATTAAGAATCCAATCTAAAATACTAACATAAGCTATACTAACAAAGAGCTATTACATTTCCCTACAAGTTTAAGAAAAAAAGTGTCCCTTCATAAGTATCATTCTTAAAATATCTTAGAGATTGTAACCAGAGGTCATTTGTCTTGTCAAGGTACAATGCGACATCAAAGCATGGGGAAGAAGAAAAACTTATAGTGCATTTATCAACTTATATACTTGAGAGAGAATCCCATGAGTTAAAAACATAAAATCCTTTAAAGGTCAAAAGTTACGTTCTATATAGCATTTTATAGGGAAAAGAGTATGAAAAACTAAAAATTGAAGGGATTATGTATTAAAGTGAATAAAAACATATGAATTTTGAAGCAATTCACTGTTATATAAAATTTAGGAAAAATTCCATACAACAATTCAACCGTTGGCCCGTTTTCTTTTAATAAGTCAAGCTTTTCGAAATCCCCCACTAAGTCAAACTTGTACGTGTTATAACTTTCATGAAGGCAAATGAAAAAATTACCTACAACAATAGGTAATAAGGGCATGTTTGTTTTAGGGGTTTTAGGAAAGGGAAAGATAATCAATTACCCTAATTCCCTTTGACTATATTTGTTTAGCAAAATCAATCATTTCCTTTACCCTTCTCATTCCCCAACTTTCCTCCACCACCATTCCCCCAAATCCCTCTTAGCCTTGACCAATTTTGACCATAAACCACTTCATTGACCACACCATAACCATCAACCCACACTGCAACACTCCTCATACCAGCACACTACCGCCTCACACCACCGTTTGCACCACCCATCACACCACCGCAATACCCCTTTGCACCACCCCTCCCACCACCACAATACTCTTAAAACCACCCACGAAACACAGAAAACCCCACCACAAAAACCCAAAAAAAAAACAAATCGTCCACGAAACCACCACCAAACCACCACCAAAGCCCAAAAAAAACCCACCCTGAAAACCCTAATTTCCCCATAAAAACCCTATTCAATATTTCATTGTAATGCAAAATTTAAATTATGGCAGATGCAATCATTTGATAATGAAACGAAGATTTGTTATAACTAGATACTACATGAGAAAAAAGACAAGCAGAAAAAAAGATGTAACCTTTTTGTCGATATCTTGATCAAGGAGGTCATTTACTGTACAGCCAGCTCCCCGTAGAAGCAAAGCTCCACAGCCAAATAGAGCAAGCATCTTGATATCAGGAAAGTGTCCTGGCTCAGTTGCCATTGTAATCGACCTATGAGCCAAGAGATAATGATAGAAATGCTAGTTGGTGTTTGGTACAACATGAAATGAAATTCTTGTCATAGAAAGAAGTTCATCCACTTGAATAAGGATGTCAAGCCACAAGTTCAAGTGCGCAACAAAACCAATAGCGGAAGCAAGAAAGAAGGCAAGATTCATAAATCAATATTCTATATCTAGAAGACGATAACTATGATGTCATACACCAATAAAAAAAAAACCTCTACACAACTCAAACAAAGAAAAAATCTTCACGAAGACATAACAGCAAAGGTCAGGCAAACGAATGCAGATATTATACCATCACAAAAAAACAAACACAACTACACAAACATAGTTAAATTGAATTTCACAACTTCATTGTATCGCAACCAAACTCTCTTCACAGTGAAGAACATGCTAGAAGTAGCCAAGTCGGTTTAATGGCTAGTGAGGAAATAAGTTTGTTTAAAGAAGATAATTTAATTATATTAAGATGGAAAACTTGAACATCCCAAGTTGAACCAAGGGTTCATATAAAGATCCATTACCAAAACCCTATGTTTCAAAATAGAAAATACAAGTTCATTGTATACAAAGCAATTAAAAAATACTCCAAGTCCCATCTGTCTATTAATTGAGGATATCAATCATCAAGTTTTTTCAAACCTGATAAAATATGATGCAGTCATTGTAAATTCGTAATGAATCCCTTGGACTAGAACTACTTGTCACAATGACCGTCCATTATATTATTAGTGTGTCTTCGACAACTAACACATGAAAGAGGTAGTGGTAATTTTCACTGTGGCAACTGGTAAGACATATAGCACTGTCAAAAACTACAGCCTAGAAAATTTAATACCATTGGAACATCTCTTGTGGTTGTAGATGGTTGGTTGAAATCAATAAGTTAATTGGCAAGTGTGATTCAGTAATTGACAAGCTAATAGCTAATTATTGACGTACAAATTAGATAAAAATCATAATGGGAGGAATTTTTATATCAAGACAAGCTAAGTTGGCAATTAGCTTGCCATTGGCAATTTAACCTAGTGATCTAGTTCTCACTAATCCCTCGACAAGAAGCCTAACCAGCATTTTTAATATACTTTACACAGGAAATTACTTTATAATTTCAAACTATAGTTGCAAAATCAACCCTTCAACGCATGAGACTAATCAAGTAGGATGTAGAGCAATATAAAACTATATCACATCAATTATACAATCAAATTAAATAATTAAACTACAAGAAATAATAAAAATGATTACCACATACAAGGCCAAGCAAGCAACCAAGTACCAATAGGCTTATCTAACCGAGCAAGCTTCGCATAAGGGCGAACTTTAGGAGGCAAATGCAAATCAATCCATGAAGTATCACTTTGTTTCTTCAACTTCAACTGCTCATTATCATCATCATTGACATTTTTACAAGCATTTGCAAATTTGGAGCCATCGGGACGAGTAGAATAGGCAGAAAAGAATAAGTTCTGGCATGAAAGTAAATGTTGTGGTGAGCTAAGAATGAAACTTTGGTGAACGAAATTGAGATTGAAAGTGGAATTGAAATTGAAGGCAGTGGTTTGGTTAGGAGATTGAGGATGTAAGTCGGAAAGGGGGACTAGAAAGTGGGGTAAATTAGAATTAGGGTTAGATTTAGGGAAAGCGGATGTCGGAAAATGGAGGAAAGGAGGGTGGGAAAGAGAAAATGGGAGGAGTTTACGATTAGAGCGAAAGAGGCGATACAATATTGCYGCCATTGGAGAGGGAAAAATGTTCCAGTCCAAACAAAATTTGTAAAGCCTTTTCAGCAAAGATAATTGTGGTTATACAAAGTATCTTTGCCTGTTGTCAAAATAGTTTTTGAAACATTAGAGTTCTGAAAAACAGGGGATAAGTGTTAAACCTGAAATCGTGTAAGACAACAAAAGAWATACATATTTCTTGTTAGAATATCAACAACAATGTCAGTAATCCTTTTTCGCCAAAATGTCATGCTATATTAAATGGAAAAATAGTATGAATATACCTAGGTTTCATGCCTTTTGTAAAATAATACCCAAATTACCAACTTTTGTGAAATAATGTTGATGGAGTATTATATTTCATTGTTGGTCTTCAAATTCAGCCCCAAAAGTGTACAACTACAGACAATTCTGCCCCAAAACCAAACAAATATACAACCTCCCAAACAATARAAATTGAAACAGAACTCATAAATAATTCCAACAMAATTCACACAAAACTCTAGCAAAATAATTGAAACAAAAAAAACTGGAACAAAATTATAATAGATAAAGAATTCAACACAAAATTGGGGGAAGAAGAGGAGATAGAAGAAGAATACCTTAATAAACCGAAACCCTAACAATGATACAGTATTAAGATCGAGCAACCACACAACAACAGTAGCAACGCAACAATAGCAGCAGCGCAGCGCAGCGCAACACCAGAGAGATAGACACAGAGACACCGTCCGTCGAGTGGGGCCACCCCTATAAGGAGAGGAGAGACAAAGGGGTTTCGATCTCTGTCAAGTAATTTGAGTATTTTCGACCCAGTCATTCAACGAGGCAGTATTTTCGACCCAGTGATTCAACGAGGCAACTAGGCTTGTCAATTCGGTTGAACAGTTCACTTATGGTTGAAATCAAGAGTTTAGTTCAATTCAGTTTATTTTAATTAAGTTTAATTCAGTTTGATGACAGTACAATTCAGTTCAGTTCAGTTTCGGTTGGTAGCAGTTCAGTTCAATTCAGTTTGACCAAGTTCGGTTCAGTTCAGTTCAGTTTTGGGCGGATTGAAACAGTTCAGTTGAGTACAGTTCAGTTCAATGCAGTTAAAATAAAAGATCAGTTCAGTTCAGTTCAGTTTTGGTTGATAACAATTCAGTTCAATTCGGTTGAAGCAAAATCCAATTCAGTTCAGTTTAGTTTTGGTTGGTATCGATTCAACTCAATTCGGTTGAGCCGTGATTCAGTTCGGTTCGGTTTTGTTGGTAACTTGGTGTCGGTTTAGATCAATAATTTAGTTGAAACGTGATTCATTTCAGTTTGATTTCGGTTGATAACGGATGAATTCCATTCAATTAAATTAGGATCCTATCCAGTTCTGATCGGTTGAAAGTGGGTTCGGCTATGAGAACAAGATAAATGTCATTGAGTTATGAGTATAAGATATCAAAGTCAACTAATCAATTTCGTATAAGATCAAAGTAAACTCCATATGATATCGAAGTTAATTATTATGATGCTTCACGACAATACATCTTTTCAGGAGATAAATGATTGTATCAACAGTCTAATAACGATAGAGTTTCATACATATAGTATGAAAGAGCATATTAGATGTTTGATGTGGTAGGTTATAGTTGATTTATGGGTTAATATCTTAATGTCTACTTTTAAATGATGATTGAAAAAGCAAGAGTATCTAATTCGATTAGTCTTAGAATGAAGTTTCTAATAGAAATCATTAACTTAATTACATTGTTTCRCTAAATAAAAGATGTTTAATACCACTTGTAACAGTTCCCTTTATGAATTATGACGGAGTTCCCGATATGAGGGACTTTCCTATAAGTAAGGATTAGAGTTGAAAAGTGACTAAGAATTCCCAATCATTGTACAATCATAATTAGTGTATATTGTTTTCGTAACTTTGTCTTAAGACCATATAAACCATGTCTCAAGGTGTAGATTACATTGTCAGTTTGTGCCTAAAACCCTGTCTGATTTTCATTTTTATCATAGTTCCATATGTATATAATCATACAAATATCTTACCTTGTCTGCAGAGTTTACCAACCATGTCAAAAGTTATAAATTAGATTGTTAGATGATGATTCAAACCTTGTCAAATTTTTTATACGAACGATAACTGAACTGGTTAACTAAAGTCTCTCTTTTATTCCTGAGTCTAATTATTTCAACTTGATAGGTCGTTCATAATAATCGAATTATTTCAATTTCATAAATAAACTCATGAAATATTTCAAAGATTATCTTTTTTGGGTGTAATTTTGTACGCTTTCGATTTCAATATAGAATTATATAAATACCGATAACATTATATAAACTAGTTCAATTAACCAACTCTATCTTAGTTATCAATCATAGCTAACTAACCTTTTAAACATCTACGTTAATATATTTGATTTAATCGAGGTTTAAGAACTAATAAACTATATTAATTTAATGGAAAATTGTCAACAACTACCCACTTTTGTCCAACTTTGAAAACAACTACCCACTTTTTTTTTAAAAAAAAAAACAACAACCCACTTTTTTATAACTTGTTTGTAGACCACACGACCCAAGCAGATTCCGGTGAAAAAAACCACCAAACCTCATGTGGGCCCCACAGCTTAGTTGTTTTCCGGCAAAATTCTCACCTGGAAATTGGAAATTTTAAATGCCTCATTTTTATTTCTTTTTCTTTTTTCTTTTTTCTTTCTTCCTTCTTACTTCTTTCTTCTTCTTTTTCCTTCTTCTTCTTTCTTCTGACTTCTTTCACTCCCTCTCCTTCCTCTTGAAACTAAAAATGCCATTGAAACTAAACATTCAAGTTCAACATTTCACACTCAAATCTCACAATCATTCACGAAATTCACTCTCAAACTCCTAATCACTACTTCTTCCTCTTTTGTCACAAAAATTAAGTATCGACTATACTGAGAAGAACCAAAGGATGAACCATACTTTCTCGATTGCCCTAGAAGAATATTCGCTGCGTCTTTATCACATCCATCTCTGAATTCGTTGTTGTTGTTGTGTTGTGCACTGTATGATAATTAGCAGCTCTTGTTGTTCAATTGAAGGAGTAGTCGAAGTATCAATCGATCTGATTCTCTCCTCTGAGGTTTCGTGCTCTGCAATCTGCCCTCTTTGCTTGTCTTGTGTTTGTGTTGGTTCTATTTGCTGTTTTCGTCTCTCGATTTGCACTGTTTTATTGCTCGGCTTGGTGTTTTATTGCTCGTGTTGCGTGCTGGTTCTAGGCTCGAATTGCTGCGTTGTTGCGTGGTGCTGTTAAGGGCGAGTTTTGGGGGATTTTGGCACGAAATGGCACGAAAATGGCACAGAAAATGGCAATGTAATTTCAGTTTTTGGCACCCAAAAATTTCAGTTTCAAATTTTCGCTACTTTTAGGTTTTGGTTCATTTATCTTGTTTTGATTTTTGGGTTTTAAATTTAACAAAGAAATTAAAATGGAGAATGGAAGAGAAGTTAAAATGGAAGAGAAAAGGAATAACAGAGGAAGAAGAAGGAACGAACGACGAGGAAGAAGAAGGAAAAAAAGAAAAGAAAAAAATAGAAAAAAGAGTAAAGTGAGGGCAAAACAGCCATTTCATATCTTAGGGGAGAATTTAGACCTGAAAACAACTTTATTGTGGGGCCCACACGAGGTTTGGTGGTTTTTTTCGCCGGAAATCTGCTTGGGGTCGTGGTTCACAAACAAGTTATAAAAAAGTGGGTAGTTGTTTTAAAAAAAAGTGGGTAGTTGTTGGCAAAGTTGAACAAAAAGTGGGTAGTTGTTGACAAATTTTCCTAATTTAATTTATATATTTGATCATAACAGATTAATTGTTCATGAAACCAAATAAATAAATGCAATACATACATTATCTCTAATTTTTTACAAGTAGTAAATGCACACAATAATAATAAATTAGAAACAGATTAAACTATGGAATACATTGAATTTTTAAAACTAAATAAATATCACTCAATAATACAATAATAACATAAAAATCTAGTATTTCTAATATAATTACTATCCACAAAAATAAGGTAACATACAATGCCATGTCAATGATCCAAGACTAACTAATCAATGGCAAAAACTAATGTCATGTCAATGATCCAAGACTAACTAATCAATGGCAAAAACTAATGTCATGTCACCAATCCATGCCTAACTAATCAATGGMAAAAACTAATACCATGTCATTAATCCATGCCTACTTATGCAAATGTCTATAGAAAGTTGGAGGGAAAATACTTTTAACATTGGCGGGAAAGCTAATGTCATGTCATCAAAGTAGTCTATTGATCCATAACTTTTACAAATTAATTTGTACAGTACATAGAAGATAATTAATCGATGAAATTAATTTATTAAATTTCAAATAGTTTGTTTATTTAATTATCTAGTTTATTTCAGTTTAATTTCAATTTTAGTTAATTTCAGTTTCGTTTCAATTAATTTTAGTTTCAGTTTATTTCGGTTAAGTATATTTCAGTTCAATTGATTGCATTTCGGATAAGTTCGGGTTCGACTTATCTTGGTTCAGTTGATTACAGTTTCAGTTGCTTACAGTTCAGTTAYGTTCAGTTTCAGTTAATCTCAGTTCAGTTAGTCTCCGTTTCAGTTAATCCCAGTTCAGTTAATTTCAGTTTCAATTTTATGTTAACAGTTAATTTCAGTTTTCAAACTCTAGGGCGCCGGGGAATTGAGGGAATGAACATAAGAAAAGTGAATTCCGGTAGTATTAAAATTGTCCGGATGGATATAGTACGTATAAAATGCCTATAATATTATATACTAAATATTAATTAGATATGATAGTGACACCTTAAAAACTCATATCTATATCAAACATAACTTAGTGCTCATGTTTAGGGATGGATTTAATGTTGGACTAGCCACTAGGAATGGGTGGCTAGGCATGACATACACATTCCTTATTCCAAACTCACATGTGCTTTTAAACAATTTATGATAAAAAAAAACACAAAATCAATTTAACAGCTACAAAATGGCACAGGTGCCACTACTTGTCGGGTCTTCTCCCCTATTTGTTGGGTTCGGAGCCCTCAACCTGGGCAGATTTAAGCAGGCAATTCTTGCCCATCGACACACTAAAGGCATATGAATAGCTAACTTGTTAGAGGACGCCGGGATGATGTTCCTACTATGGGCAAGAGGAGAGTCCACGATTGTCAAGGCGCAAATTTTGCACACCTAGTCGGACTCTTTTCCTTAATATTCACATTAGACACCGCAAAGATAATAGAAAGCTGCTCAAAATCATTAAATTATATTCATTTAAAGATTAATGGCATATTTCCCTCTTCATCATATCTTGCAAGGAAACCAACAGACCTTAAGCGCGAATTGTTAGCAATCTTGCATACACACAAGAACTGTGAAGGGCTGTCAATTTTGGGTATATAGAGAAGTGAGTTTATATAAGAAACTTGAATAGACTGATATAAGGGTAAGCGATATTTAATTAATAGATTGAAAACTGGAAATGAAAAAACTAGTTGAATTCTGACATTGATTAACTGACTGTATCAGAAACATGTAGAACTAATATGTGAACTGATAATATAAACTGAAAACTGAATTGTTAGCATGGATACTTGAACTGAACAGCACTTGGAATCTAAACATCCC
>SNQN01005687.1:0-10915 GCA_008642245.1 Bassia scoparia
CGAAAACGATGCCAAACAAGCCCCGTACGGTATTCCGTGGTTCAAATTAGGGTTCAACAAACCTTGTTCATCACATCTTGTTCAACATTATTGATATATGCATATCTCATTCCTAAATCYTAATCAACCTACATAGCACTTGTCATATGATTGTAATATATCTAATTTTGATTGCCAAAAAGTTGATTAGGACAATTCATTGTTTTAGGGGAAGAAGATTCTAAAAACATCAAATTTAATAATTTATATATATACTTCTAATAATACAGTGTTTAATATTTGATGAACCCTACATAATTTCTCGAGTTCTCCTTTTCTGACATTATTAGTACCAAAAATCTGGGATTAGAGTCCCACATTTCTGAATTTTATTAGGTCCACTTCTTAATTAGAACAACAGTAATAATAGAAATAAATAAAATGTGGTCACAATTGTATGAAGTATTTGTTTTTGTATTGTTGTGTGGAATGTTTCTACTATTTATGGTTTGAATGCCTTTGTTTGCAATTATTCATATTTGGCTTTTGGTTTGCAATCTAAGACTTGTACACCAAGGATTACTTGTSACTTTATCATCGTAGTTGTAGCACAAAAGTTTGGGGACTGTATACGGAGTACGTGCATATTATACGTTTTGTTTATTTTTATATTCGGAYGCACAAAWATACSCTGGTGTGATAAATTAAAAGATACRTTTTAACAACGTCTGAAGAAAAACATTAACTCAATAACCTATGTCGATGTCAATTAACTCRAGTTAACTTTGSAAAAGTCCAAAAATCACCCCATATTTACATCACGGTCTTTTGTGACTCGCGTGTAAGCTAGTGTGACCTTTCAGGTCGTACTCTTTTTTCATCGTTGGTTAAATCAATCCTTCTCATTAGCTAACAATGATTACTTCGTAATTATGTGTTTAGGGTAATATCATTGGTCGAGTTGCGAAGTACGATTGTTAAWAATAGATATTATTAGTACTAGAGTACATGATTAAGACTTGATTATTTGTTGTTAATCCTATTTGAAGAATATTATTTCTCTTCATACATTACTAATATTACTGATGCATAATAATGACACTTGGAGTTGATTAAGACACTATTAGTACGTAAACACACAACAAGATAAGACCAAGATATATTTAACAATAGTATTACTTGTTTCGTAACAAAAGAAATGTAGCAAATAAAAATAATGCCTCATTATTATTACAATATATTGCTATAAATTACACTCTCTGTATATATTTTAGAGAGTTACAAGTAGTACGGGTGAAAATCAATCTCACGCTCTCCAAAATCGAGATGTAAGCTCACACCAAGTTGAGTTCTTACGTTGAATTGATGAGAAACGTTTGTACTTGTATAACTTTTAAACATATAATTAATTAATTAATTAATTAATTAATTGCCAAAACATTTGTTCACTTTCCTCTTCCACACAATCTTATGTATCATTTAGTTCTTATTATGAAAATTTCTTACTAACTAAGAAATTAACCAACACTCTTTTCTCATCATTCAAGTATAAGGATGAAAATTTCTCTCTAAAGACATCCCTTATATTGATTTATATCATATCACTTCTCCATATCTTATCTATTCATCGCATGACCTTTCGGGAGTGTATTTCCGCACTCCGCAAATTTTTCCCGGCACTCCCCTCTCCTCTCAGAATAGTCGTGCCTTGATCTTTCTTCTTTTCTCTTTATCTTTCTCTCGTCCTTAGTCTAGTGCAAACAAATTGGTTGCGGTCATTTTGAAACATGCAATAAAAGAATCGACCTGATTTTAATGATTTTTTCTCGGGCTATAATTTGCTAGTAATTACGAGGGTTTGTTGCATAGTAGGTTTACTTGTGTAGCTTTATAATTTTTCTTTAACTTCGCCTCGAAATTGAGTGTGTCTAAACGCTTAAAGTTTTTTTTATTTAATTTTTGAAAATTTTACAAAGCACTTTTATATGACATTTATCACTTCTAAAAGATCATATTCGACTTTCAAAAAATTTAAAAAAAAAAAAAAACAAATGGTGGTCTATTATTATATATAAATTAAAACACGATACACGACCCATCAACTAACCAATAACACCACTTACACACAGTACATGAACACGACCCGCTTCAATCACGAAGAGTTGCTATCCTCAAAATCCCAGGATTAGCGCATTTCTAGATTTCATAGTATAACTTGTTTTTTCTATGATAAAACAACTACGAGTAGCTTACAACAATCCAAGCCTAACCAATTATCCAACCTAAATTCGAATTACAGTAACACGCTGTTAAATTGACCGTACATAATAATATCCGTTTTTTTATAGAATAATAGATTAATGAACAATTACTGACATTAGATCGAACCATTTCGACTCGACACGAAGCGAATATTGACCCCATACTAACGACTGGCCAACCTCACCTGAAAATAAGTGACTCGACCCAAGCTAACCAAACAGGAACAGTAAGTGGCCCAAGCCCTCATCATCCCAACATGGCGTCAAAAAAGGGCATTTATCGTCATTACAGGAATTTGGTGGGTTAATATTAAGTCATGTTATGGTGTGATTAACCACGTCCATTAGCCTCATTACGTTGTATTTGGCTAAAAAGCCAAAAATTAAATATTAGTTCGGTAAAAAATAAGTTGGGAATGTGGCCCTGGGGCCCTTATAAGTGTCCAACTTTGTCGGAACAGCTGCCTTATTCCACCTTTTTTTTGTGTTTGAAATTATGTTTTTTTCTGTCAAACCAATTACGAATTATGTCATAAAGTCACCATTAATTGTTATTTTTTTTTTTTGTTATAGAAGTTATAATATCCTGTCTCGTGTCGCTTAATTCAACAATGTTTTTATGCATATCAATGAGCGGATCACGGTGTCACAAACAGATGATGGCATGTAAGAGGAAGTTAAAGCTAAACGTACGGATTAGTATAGAACTCTGGATGACGCATGTAAGAGTTAAATATTTTTGAAAAATGGTTATAATTGAGGATATATAACAAAAATAAATAATGCGTCTATTGTTTGAAAAATGTTAATTAAGCTAAAATTATTAATTTAACTTTGAAGAACAGATACACATGTCAAGCACTAAGTTGTATGTACGCCATGTACAGAGTATATGTTATTCTCAAATTCTAATTAAGTGTGTGTGTGTGATGTAAGAGTGAAGATAACGCACTTGGTATAAATTTCTCCTGATTTCGAAATTAAAGATCCTTAATCTATTCTATCGTCACAATTAAAAAATATTACGCCTCCCTATTTCTTGTAAAGGGGATTAACAATATGTGATAATACTCATACGTGAATATAAGTTATAAAACAATTAATGACAGCCTATACATCAACATCACTAAAAAACAAATACTATTAAATTATTCATCATAGAAAGCACCACCACAACAACCCCCCCAACAAAAAGAATAATCTAAAAATCTTAGCTTTCCTAATCAAATAAACCAAGCTTTTTTCTACCATGTTCACTATAATGCTTGCTTATAACAATCAAATAGCAATTCTATCTCTATATATAAGCAAGGGGAGCAATGTGTCCCTCTAGAAAATGTCTGAATTCCCATTGGTAAAATATAAACTAACATATTAAATCTTCCTTATTAAATCACTCCTTTATAAAATGTCAATCAAACGAAAGTTTTAAATTTATCAAATAAAACTACTACTGAAAACCCTAAAACATTGATGTAAAAAATTATGGTTAAAAAAAAACACATTCTTAAACAAATAAAATTTAAAGAGGTTAAATTGAAATACAGATAACAATTTTTTATTTCCTTTTACAAGTTTCAAGCACGCATAACATGCCCACTAAAAAACTACTACTTCAAATTTAATAAACATATAACATAACTTACTTGCTAATATTTAGTGCATGTAAAAACATATAACATTAACTACTTGCTAATAAACATTAAAAACAAATTTGAAATTATAGCAGTAGTAAACATATAACATGAATTACTTGCTAATAATTTCAAATTTATATCATTGAGTACAAGTATTTATACATGCTCAAACTTCTTTCTAAGCAATAATGAAGAAAATAACTACTTTGGATTAATCAATTTGTGGGTTTTTTTTTCCCAATGCAAATGAGCCTTAAAGACAATACCCACAAGGCCACAATTACAAGAGGCGGGGATTGAGAGCGAGTAGAGCTTCCCTCTCAGCTCTAAAAGATCTTGAAATTGATTTTAATCTCCGCCTTTGGCTCTCGGTCTATACACTCAACAAAAAAAGCAAGTGGCGAGGAGTAATTTGAGCCGATAACCTATTGTGCACAGACCTTCCGTTGTTGATCTACGACTACTCCGATATTTCGGGGGTAGGATTGATTTGTGGTATGATTGTGGCGAACTATCAATAATGTCTAATGATGACCTACATTTGGCTCGTTAAGGCAATGCCAACTATAGAAATRATTAATTAGCACACAATTCATCATTCTAGCCTGCAGTATAGTAACCCCCCTTTTCTSTTCTTTTTACCAAACAAATTCAAACTCAATAATTAGTGTATATAAATTCAATTGCATCAAAAAAAAAAAAAAAAAAAAAAACTGCTGAATTTATAGTTCTAGGAAAGAAGTGAGTTATATCACTAGCTATATGTTTATATTAATATCTGACAAGCTGTATAACTGAGATATCTCAACGAAAATGACATTGAGATTTGCTGTACTTTGTTAAGTTACTACTTCGGCCTGTTTATATTAATTGAAATCAACTTGAATTGAATATTTTTATGAGAAAGAAATTGGCTTAGACTTAATGAACTGAACTGAAAATAAGTTTAATGTAACAGGCCCTTCATATCTATCTAAAGTTACTACTTCGGGTCTTTTATATTAACTTGATGAAGATCAGTGAATTGAATTATTTTATGAGAAAAGGAAATGGGTTAAACTTAAACTGAACTGAACTGAAAATAAGTTAATGTTAACAGGCCTTCATATCTATCTATAAAAAAAAAATATTAAATGAGTGTTATACAACGTGAATGCGGTCATTGTGGGCTCCTTTTAACTATTTCAGGTGTCATTGTATAAATATTTGGCGATTATGCAAAAGTGAATTCTGAATCTATGACCTTTGGATAAAAAGTTGAGTTTCTTAACCACTAATTAATCCAATAACACTATTACAAAGTTTTAGTTATCATATCAAGAAATTATAATTAAGTCTTGTGATCATATTTGGAATGAAAGAGGTGATATATTTTCTTCTCTAATATTTTTAGTATAACTACGAATTATATTTTCAATTTTTCTGCTAAAACCTCACCTACCAAAATCACAAATACACCAAAAATACGTATGGAGTATAAAATTAATCAATATATTACTCCGTATAACATATCATTGTTTGTTTAGTTGATCTAGGCGATAACTCGAACATCATTCGGGCCTAAAGACAAGTTATTATTATTTATTTTATTTTTTAAAAGTACAAAATTTTTCAAGGAATAAAGAATTTCAAGCAAACTACAAGAATTAAGGCGAGGAGTGACATACATCCCAACACCTACGACTCTTATGGTTACAATAATCCGATCCTTGCTAATATATATGCAGCTGCCACGGGCTTCTAAGGACTTGAGAGCTGAATTTCACCCACACTGCATTCTTGACAGTTTCATGAAACAACAGTAAGATGGTTCTTTTCAATCTAATTTTTTTCATTGAGGGAAGCATGATTTGTTTTTTCATCAATTTAACAAAACAAATCGTTGGTGTGGGTGTCTTAGTCGCCTTTTTAGTGGGCTAGTTGCGGACAAAATTTCTTATATAGCAATAAACCCTATCTCTATTAAATGTGTATTGGCAGCTGCACGGCTGACAACGCATATGGTACGGTTCATTGCTTATTAATCGCAAGTTATTGATCAGACTGCATGTACCACGTACAATTGGTACGGTTCTTCATAATGTCTTAATGTATGAAGTATAAATCACTAATATTATTCATACAATACTAACGATATATAATGATAATAAAATATAAAGATCATTATTAGGATTTACCAATGACCGTAAGGAAATTTCTATTGAATCAAATTGTGATGTGTCTAACTACTACATACGTGATTGTAGTCTTGTTACTATTAATCAGCATTTGCTAGTTATTGTTTTGTGTTGCAAATGTTTGTATTACACAAATAGAGTATGATTGTAGGTTGTTCTGTTCATTTATTTGTTCACATATCCGTCTCATGACCCGTAACATGTCTCTCATTGTCATGCCACATCAATTAATCACAATGAAGCCACGATGAACGTTGATTGTCGTGTTGGAAAATTATTCTGTTATTGATATATGTATGTGATATTTTGATATTAATACTTTTACGATTGACTCGTCTCATATGTTGGTTTCAAGATGCTGATAGGTTTTTCTGTGTGGGCAAATGATGATGGGTGTCCAAATAATGACATTATTGGGTACTGAAAAATCTGAAGTTTAATCATCGAAAGAATAGACTTCTCAAACTGAATTTTGAAAAAACCTAAAAACCTTTTTTTTTTTAAAGTTGTTGTGTCTACTACTATGGGTACCATACCGTTACATGCATCTTTTCGTCTATCATTCAAATTTGTCATCTGCTAGTTTTTTGTGCTTGACAAAGTAATCTCAGTAATACAAATTAAAGTCGATTGTAAGGATGTGACGTTTTGATGATTTATTCTATATCCGTCATGATCCGTTTAATGTCTCTCATCCAGCTAACAGACCTCGTGCTATATCCAAGCTTGCGACCATGTCTAATATATTGGCATTCGTTACGACCCGATTTCATTTCGCCAGCTCTAAACCCAAATTTGTACTGATGAAAGAGTTCGATTCTTACACCTAAGTAATAAATTCCAAATTCCATTAAAGTTTCGAGACCAATTACAGCTTATTGTTCCTTCCAGAGTTGCCCCCCATCAAAGATGATGTATAGTTTTTTTTTTTTTGTGCTAAGATGATCATTAAGTATATACACCAACACACCAGAAAATATAAATAATAATACGAAATTTATAAAATCTTATTGTGTGATCACAATTTTGTCAATCACTCAATCCTATATATGTGAACGTCATAACTGTAACACTTTGAAATTGCGAGTGATATTAATTATTAATAAATTAACCAACCGCAAAAAAATAACAGAAATTTCGAGTCCAACCATGTACTCTCCCTCCTTCCTATTCTTAGTTGTACATGAATATCATTATTTCGTCGTTTAGGGTTTGTTTTTTCCATTACCGTTCTGTTCATCGAGATATTCATACTTTAATTAGACGTTGAGTTTTTCTTTGTTTCGAATTTTTAATAGATCCAAGACTTGATATTAGAGAGAACACTGCTTAAAGTCTCTACATCATTGTAACTCGTTTACATTTCCTTCCAAAAATTACATAATACAGACACCATATATATATTACGAAGTAGAATAATATGTAAATTAATTAATAATATTGGTGTTCATATAGCTAATAATACTCTTTCCGTATCGTATTAACTGCACTACGATTTGATATAAAGTGAGAGAAAAAAATGTCAATTCATTACAGTTATACGATGCGGAGGGGAGTACATACTAATGGAATTTGATATCAATATCAAATTCTATTGAACGCTTTCCCATGTGAGTTCAACTAAATACATACGAGCATTAAGATTTAATGATGTGAGGAAGATTACAATTCAATTTTAGTGGAAGAACTATATTTCATACCATTATTCTATACAAAAAACAATGTTGAGAAGATTCATCATTATGTGTGTGATAATATATATACTTACGGAGCAAGCGATTTTCAAATTCCAAAATGTGAGTATCATGTAAATATGATATGTATGTATGTATGTATGTATGTATGTATGTATGTATGTATGTATGTATGTATGTATGTATGTATGTATGTATGTATGTATGTATGTATGTATAGTCGTATGTGTTTGTTCATTATATACTTGTATTATACTATTATATACTCCGTAATATGTTATGTGTAAACATTACTTCATATATTAGTGTGTTTTGGTGCATTAAATTTAATTTTTGCATGCACTTTGAAAATAAACAAGAAATAAGAAAAAAAATTTAAAAATTAATTTGATCATGCCTCTTATATATATATAACTATTAATAATTGTTAGATTAATATATACTCCCTCTGTATCGGTTTAGTTGTAATAATGAATATTTTATCTCTCGCGTATATTTTCAATTGTTGCGGATAAATTGATACAAAGGAAGTACATAATATATAATGCAAGAATAATATATAATGCAAGATATAAGAAAATACTCCTTAAGAGGAATACAAAGTCATACAATGTACAAAGCATTAGTTTTGGTTTGAATGACTAATTTTTAAGTCAATTACAAAATGTTTGGTTTGTATTTCTGTTTTTAGTGTCTTAAGTTATTTTATTTCGTAACAAAGCATGTAGTACAAGTAGCGAAGTCGGTGGGACATTGTTGCGTTTATCCGTTGAGTAAATTACCCACTACTGATAAAACAATAAAAAAAATTATTAAATTAACAAGTTGAAATCCACTATCATTAATAATCACTGCGTAGTACGTAGGTAAATAAAGTATTTTCCAAGTCGGTGTATATAAAATTTTAACTTTAAAGGCACTAATATACAAATGAAGTAACAGACAGTAGCAACAAGCAAGTCAACAACATACGAAGTACATCGTATTTGATGAAGCCATGAATGCAAGCTAAATATACTCTTATAGAAGTTATAAAATAATACTCCGTACTGTAATAATAACGCAAAACTAGGTTAAGATAAGTTCATTTCGGAAAAAATAAGTTAACATAAGTACAACTAAATAAAAATAAGTTGAATACAACATATCCTATCACTTAAGTACGGTGTAGATAATTAGAAATAAAAAAATTAAATGATTTTCAGCGTTAATTACACCGATTAATGTATAAATTTAACATGCATTATTCTAAGATTAATGTACCATTTTTTAAGAGTTTATTCTCGAATAATACATTCTTCGTATTTTGATCGATATCATGTATGTCGTCCAGCCAGTCTTTTATTATTCTTCCACCGTTTAACTTAAATATGTGACACTATCACTAACGATTTTAATTGTGTTAGATTCGTTGCAATGCGTATTTTATTAGCGTTTAGTTTGTATAATTTATAAGTTGTGCATAGAAAAACACGAAAGATGCAAGTAAACAAGAACGAAATAAATCGGTATACTGGTGTATATATATATTGGACAGAGAACGAGGGATTTCTAAAGCAAGCGTGTGGGTGAGAGTGTGAGACTAGCATTGGCGCAAAAGAGGCAACAAATAATAATTCCAACAATTATAATGTTTTCTTTATTTCATTTTTTTGATGTAAAAATAATTAATTAAATAAAAAAATGAAGAGAGAGAAAACAAAGTACAGTGGAAGGTTCCCTCTAACCCTAGTTCAAGCCGTGAATCTCGCATTCTTGCCTCCTCAAAACTTTAACTATGACATAATGTTGTTTATTATAAGTATAATGTTGTTTATTAATTATAAGGTTAATTGTTAATTAATTGTTACGTACGTACTATAATTATTAGTTTATTAGGTGGTCTGTACCACTACTAGCTTTGTGTTAAACTTTGATTATTATTTGTATATTTGCATTAGTGGGGGTATAATTAGGGATATGCAATTAGGGGTGCTTTTGTTGGAGGTGCTAATCATTCACTTATAGGATCATTAGACAAGGTGTTTTGTGTTAGTTCTATGGTTGTCAACACCGTGCGYTCGGTTTCTCGGAAATGGAGGTACGTACGTGCAAAAAAATGAATAGTATAAGCAGTATTATATTAGCGACCAGCGTTGAGGAAACACGACCGTTACGGAATAATGGACGCTCTAGGGTCAGTCATGCCGCAGTGAGATTCAAGCTATTCTTTTTTTGTGGGTTTACGATCCATTCTCTCTCTCATCTCTCTCATTGGTGATTGGTAAATTGTAATGTGGGTTAGGGTCTAGTTGGAGTTTCGATTTGTGACGCTCCGCACCTTACGCATTTCACACGCGCCCGTTAATCAATTCAATTCCTCTAGTAGGTCTTCTTTGGAGACATTTTACGTGTCTCCATTATCATGTTTCGCCCGAGGTGGGGTCTTATCAACCGTCTTAAATGTTTCAGTCGCGTAGACCGGTGTGGGACCGAGATATCTAGAGGACGACGGTGGGTGATTTTGACGACGAGACAAGATAATAATGCGATGAGTTACTTGTATGTAAGACTAAGAGGCGAGCTAGCGAGGTCGAGAGCCTATTATTATAGGGTTGGTGGGTTTTTCATCGCACTATGACGGTTGTGGATCGAAGTACTATAGGAGGTGATGTTTGAGATGAGACATATATAAGCGGATGGAGTGTATTGGTATGTAAAGACTAAAGAGCGAGCTACGGAGGGAGACTAGTTGACGGACTAGGGTTAGGTGTTTTAATCGCAGCTAAGACCGGATGTGATTCGAAGTATTTATTACAGACGGTGATTTTGGAGCGGACGATATGGCAGAGAGGGACTTAGGCTTGCTTAGAGGGTTGAATTGGTTGTTAAGTAACTGTAAGTTAGGGGTATTTGTATTACTGATGGCCACCTGTCAAAAAGAAAAAAAAATGTAGTGACTATGGTAAGAGTGAGACACTTTAGGTCGTTTCAAATGATTATTCGATCAAATTGTGATCAAAATGAGTTTGAATGGAAACCGACGAAAATGTAATAAGTTACAAAGTTAATCAAACTAATCATCAGTTAACCAATTTGGCTGCGCACTCGTAAGCATATCCATATCATCTATCATATGTTAGTTTAATATGGCTCATCATAAATGGAATTAAAGTAACTACGAGCGG